>MU185164.1:0-31172 GCA_016904865.1 Pissodes strobi
ATAGTCTATGTTAGCTTTAATTATTGTTGTACAGTGTGATGTCTTTTTAACTACGAACCCCTGCTCTCGAAGAGCATTTAAGCAGGTTTTTTTATCAATTTTCCCTGCATTTTCGCCAGGTAATAATATTACTTACAGAAGACTGTACAGCTTCTCTCAGCTTTCGCTAATCACTTTATCGGTAACGACTTTGACAGGGTAATCCAAGTAAAGATCACAATAAAGCAGTACCACGAACCCTAGACCTAAGTAGGTGTTAAAATCAGCCCCCCCTACGGGTGCCTATCTGTTGGCCACGGTGCTGATGTAACAGCTCCAGGCGAAACAACAGTTATAGTTTTAGTATTAGGTTACTTTACTGGCATACTTATTCTAGGTTTAGTAGTTTCATGATGTTAATATTGAAATAAATAAATGATGATGAATGAATGATTCATATGACGAAAAGATAAAATTCAGAGCGGTTATACCTGCCGACTAATGAATGAAAAGAATGAAGTTATCCAGCCAGCGCTTGACTTTTAAAATGAGAAAACAATTCAAAGCAATTAGATTAACTGGTCCGATAAACCAGTGAATAAATGTAAATTAAATTAATTAAGATCAATGAGCTACCTCAATTCAATGTTTGATTTATATGAATAAAAGCAAACGAAGAGTAAACATAAGAAACAATGAGACACAAAACGTATACCCAAATCCCGTTGTCGAACTCTGTCGATGGCCTCTAGTGCGGGAACCACAAGTTAAGGCCCTTCACTGACGCTTCTGGCCTTCCAGAGAAAAGGTTGTGGACCTGCTTCTGGCCCTTCAGAACAAGTGGTAGGTCTGCAATTGAACTTCTGCCCACCAGAAAAAATTGTAGTTCATCAAGTAAACTTCTGGCCCACCAGAAAAACCCTGAAATAATCCAGTACGCATTAAATGAAGCCCCCTTACTTTAATAAAAATCATAGACCCCCTCCCTTTTTGCATAAATACATCTTCTTTATAAAACAAATTTTCCCAGACAAAAAAACCATGGACTTGCAGTGCAATAAAGCAAATAAAAGAATATATAAACGTCCCCATATGATCAAAATTAAAGTTGTATTAAAATAAAAATTCGGATCAGATAAAATGGAGTAGATAAGATAACACATGGGAAAAGCAAATGGAGTTATGTGCACAAAAAAAAATAAAAGGTATATAAGTAATCAATTTCATTAATTTAGGCAAAAATGGTAGCGATATTTACCTCGAACTCGGACTTGAGGGTGTATTAGGAGAGATTCGCACGGTCCCGGTCTTATGGGACGAACGTGGAAGCCGCTATAAATAATGGAAACAAAAAAAATAGCAACATGGCGGTCACGTGCTTCATAGGCCACAGAAAAAGGAATCCAGAGAAAATGCTTACCTAGTACAGCTTGTAGAGCCCGAAAAATCGGTCGTGTTAAAACAAAAACAGAAACGACACGATAAATCCCTTATCAAAAGAGTTGTATTATATCACAATACTTAAAACGTGAAGTTTCTAGCCGCCCTGGCAAGCGTTCGTCTTACGTTCCGGTCAAACTAGCAAAGAACCGTCCACTCCGTTCATCAATTCGCCTTCGAGATTAGATCCTGCGCCACAAGTAGTGATGGGCTGAAAACATGACGAGTAACTCGATACAAGGAATAATTCCAAGAAAATAAACGCCTTAATTCTCGCTTATTATGATAATAAATGACGGCGGAAGCCACGAATAGTGAGCTAAAATTACATTCTTCCAGAAATGCTAGGAAATGTTCTAACAGGAATGATAAACCTTAAAAAATCTAAATCGAGAATGACAAACGCGCGATAAATAACCCATCCCTATTATTTGGCATAAACCTTACAAAAAAACTGGTCAGCTGTACCGAATGAGAAATATATTTAAAGCAGAGGTCCAAAAACGATCTCCGGAACATCAACCTAGAGTCCTCAAAAGGTAATAAAACATTCAAACTGAAGCTAAATTATGGTGCAATAAGTCAAATACAACGTATTTGCAGGCTAACAGAATTCTTCAAAAATATAAATCGATTCGCTGGCTGTGTACGATAATATAATGCAAATCAATCCAAGTTATTTTAATAATAAGGTACATCGCTCTAGCTTATCAACTAAAATAAATAGTCACAACGAATTAAGAATACAAATATTTAGCTAACCTATACTAAAAATATGGCTAATTTGTATTAGGAAACTGGCATTTACAAGCAAATCGAATTAATAAATTTATAATTAATAAACCGATGCGTGCAAAATACAGCATCATTTTTTCTAGAGGCGGCATACAAATAAACTTTTAAAAATGTTTGCTCTTGGCAAAATCGAACTGTTACACTATCAATATATTTTTATTAACAGTTCTTCATTTAACCGGTCGCTTTATTTGACTTAACATAATGCTCAGCAGGCGGGCGGCGCGGCGCCGCATTTGATTTCACAGAACGAACTTTATGACTTAGTTCGAGATTTAAATCTATCAAAATATCAGTCAAAAGCTATAACATTCAGATTAAAAGATGGGATCTTCTCGACAGGGACTTAAAGATTACTTTTTACCAAAAACGACAAACAGACCTTACAAACTGCTTTTTTCAAGAAAAATGCGTCAACATTTTCTTTAACGATATTTGCTCACATCGATCGGCCACACAATCCTTGTCGCATTTGGGTAGAGGGCAATTAAAATAATGCCTAACTCTGAACAAAGCAAGGAAAAATATATTCCCACGTACTCGTAAAATAGCTTGTAGGTTATCCAACCATTTTCATTGGTACCTATACACCAGGAATCCGGTACCGGTTGAGATATTGAAGCAGGCATCCTCTGGTATGGGTATATAACCATGGGAGGTATGCTTTCGCCATTAGCATTGAAAGTGAACATGGCAGTTAAATTGAGTTTGGGATGGTGCTGGATTTCGTATACGTTTCTGGTTTCGAGGCTAAAACTTTTTTCATGTTGAGGACAAAGGTAAAAACAAGTTTTACCCTCAATAAAAATACGACTGGGGTCGCTAAGGATATCAAAATTATAGTCATCCCTCAGGTAATGTTTAATGTCAACAAACCATTTTCGAATATTGGTTGGCAACAGAGCTTGCAACGGTTTCTCCTTCTGTTGTTCTGGATGTCGCTTTAAAAAAGCTCTTTGCCAACCGGCACCAGGCTTATTTTCTTTACATAGGTTGTCATCTAAATACTTCTTTAAGCAAATTTAAACATCTTCTAGTCTAAAAAGGAAATCCTTTTTATGTAAATCTGTTATCCATTGTTCTATAAGTTTCTCTTCATTCATAGTTAAAACTGGTGTTTTCTCAGAAAATTTGGCACTAAGCCTAAACTGTATAGTAGCTCTAGAAACTCCAAACTTGAAAGATGCATTTCTCGGACTCAAGCCTTAGGTAACTGCTCGAATAGCATTTTGTGCCTTTTCTTCAGTGTAAGTTTTTGCGTTGGGCATCTTAGTAGGTATGACTGAAAAAAAATAACAACCAACTTAGATGAGTATAGTTACCTTTTATTTAACGAGTGCAGAGAGTGCCACTTCTTGTAAAAGTTGGGAAATAATTTTTATCTACAAGCGTGCAGTAAGTAACACTTTACCGCACTAGTGCTGTAAGTAATTACATACTTTAAAAACAAGTTTTTATATTATTCATTGTTATATGAGATCCATGCAATATTCTTGACACACCTTATTTAAGGTTTAATTTAATGTAACTCACCAATCGTGTGGAAAAATTGTGTTGTTCCCCACTAGTGCTACCACGCACTAGCCACTTTCCGCACGATAAGTAGTACTTTTTCGCACGGTCGTAGGTAGATGCTATTTCTCTAACAAGTGCGGAAAGTATCATTTTTTTTTTCGCACAAGATTGCCGTATACTAACGGCGCAAAGCGGGGTGCAAAAAAATAACTTTCCGCCAATGTTAGAAACAATATTTTGCCTACACACAGCCTACGAACTTGTTAGAAAAATAAATATTTCACTGTTATAATAGGTAGGCATTCTCGACAGGCCCGACAGGTGAAATTTTAAAAAAACACTTAGAAAGATATTAAGATTTCTTGCGGCCAACTGCTGTACATGGCTCGAATTCGAGTGTATGTATGGGATCTCGAAAACCGTAAGAGATACAGTATCGGTCAAATGAGGGCAAAATTGCGCGTTTAGGCACCGACTATTACGTAGTTAATATTCGGTGGTTTAGGTGCGTAGCAATATGCCGTTAAGAAAGTTTTAAAATTCCGAAAATTTCTGAAGATATCCGAAAAAAAAAACGATATTTTGAAAAATAGTTTTATTTTTTTCCTGGGTTTATTCAAATGGATTTCAAAATGAATTGCACTTTCGCATGGTCACTTTTTCCACTCTATCCAACCGTAGTATCCAGTTTGGAATCCGATGTCTCGTCTTCGAGGGGTCATCATCAAATTTGTTTTTTTTTAAATACAAACTTTAGTTTTCTTTATCGATTTATCGATTTTTCAAATTGTCTTTCGTTCCGGATATCTCCGAAAATACTCAGAATTTTAAAGCCTTCTAAACGGCATATTGTTAAGCACTTAAATGCCCAATTTTGCTCCAAATTGACCGACACTGTATCACTTACGGTTTTCGAGATCATCATACATAAACTCGAATTCGAGCCACCCTCTCCACGTAGGTTACATACAAGTTTTAGTATTACACAGTTGTTGGCCATAGTGGCCAACAACACTGTTTTAGCCTAATTTTATAATACATCCATAAATTGGCGAGAAAAATTGATAGCATAACAATTAACAAAAGCCAAAATAAGCCAACTTATATTTACATACGGAATCAAATGTTGCACGGATATTTTAACTTAAAATTCCCAATGTTGTAGAGAAATGTTGCCATGTCTTAACCGTAAAATCGTGGACTTAATTTTTTTATGTAGATTTTTCTTATTAAAAAATATATTTATAGTGGCCATCTACTATCGACTGGCCAAACTGTGTAGTTTACCATATTGTGTATCCAGTGTTACCAGCTTAGGCGATTGCTCGCAATTTGGATTACTCATTGTAGTTTGCGACAAATTTTTTCCACGAAACGGTTACGATTTATAACAAAAATTAATGCAGCAACCCGTAAAATACACAAGACTATACGTCCACACACATTCATTGAAATCAATGATGGAACTATAAATTGACGAATGATAGCAAACATCATTGCTTCACGTGGTGTAAAATGTAGTATACCGGCATTGCGCGTTAGTTTACTATTTTAGAATGTCTAATAGTTCACTTCACGCATGGCCCTCCGCTCACTTTGCTCGCTACGGGGCGCAACCAAATATAGCTAATCCAAACTAATCATGAAAAAAACGTGTACTTTTAACGGTCCAATGAATTGCTTTCAGTAGGTCTGGTGGCGCAGTGGTTAGATGCTATGCTTCTGATACGGTCGCTCTGGTTCGATTCCCGTCAGTGCTAAGACTTTTTAAAATTTTTTTAAAGGTTCTTTTTTAAAGGTTCTTTTTTTAAGGTTATATTTGTTTCTTTCTTTAAATGGTGGTTTGTTTCGCTAGTTATGGTTGGTTGCTCCCCTGAGCGAGCGAAGCGAGCAGAGGGCCATGCGTGAAGTGAAATATTATAAGTTCTAAGATAGTAAACAAACGCTCAATGCCGGTATACTACATACTACACTTGAAGCAGTGAATCAGTGTCATGATTCGTCAATTCATAGTTTCATCATTGATTTCAAAGAATGGGTGTGTACGTATAGTCTTGTGTAGCTTCTCGGCTCAACCCGACACACTGATTAATATCTATTTGCAACTGGTGGAGTGGAGTTGTCTTCTGCAAATTTAGAGTGCGGACTGCGCGTCCACGCGTGACTTCTTACATTCTAGTTTCTATACAGAAGTTAAATCTTGAAATCTGAATTACAACAACTTCAATTTGGTATGTTTATATGGTTTGTGTGACAATACAATTTAACATGTATTCATTTGTTTAAAATTCAATATGGCGGCTCTAATATGGCGGATAAATGTTGTTATTCATTATCCAATTCAATTGAATATTTACATTTGAGGGTTCTTGGGGTCAGCTATTACTAATTTGCTGTGAAATTTTTGAAATTTAAAATGGCGGATACAATAGGTTGGACTAATTCTATATATGGCATTTGCCGCGATATATCCAGTAATTGTACCAAACTAAATGGCAATGCGTTCTTCTAGCGACAAGCTTTTAGGTTAGTCAATCGACATTGATAAACTAATTTTATTTTATTTTCATATTCATTTTATTTTATTTTCTTCTTTTCATAATAAAAGCTTTTTTTTAAGTTTTTTTGTTTGTCAAAAAATGAAATGCAAACTTTTCATATTTTTAGTTGTGCGGAGTGAGAGTCCGCACGCGACCGTTCTATCCTAAATATTAGCGCGACTACTGCAGGGTTAAAAAATACATCAAAATTACCAATTGGGGAACGATACAAGCAACATACAATGGAATTTTTATTCACAAGTATTTCGCAAAATGAAAATTCAAAATGGTGATCACTATTCAAATCATGTAACTTACTAAGTGATGTACATTCGATATCTTGTAAAAATATTGCAACACCACCCCTTCTTCTTGGGAAACGATATCGGTTAATATAAGTAGGTACCGAAGGGCCAGATGAACGGGTAACACACTTGTTTTACAATGCTTTATCAGAAACGGCACAATAAATGAGCTGCTCATTTCAATATGTTTTAGTTCTTTACATTCGAGTTTTATTTCTGGTACTGAGTGTGCCAGAAAATTACTAAAATCGGTGCTATTTGTCCTTGGATCAGTCTATAGGCATAAAAAAACACGTTTCGAGACTGAATGCATTCCCAAGTTTCCCACATTGAATCCGATTATTTGTTACCTCCTTCTATGAAACCGATGAACTTGTCGCCAGCCAGAAGCGCCCCGGCTAATCTTGCCGCTATCCGTTTGATCCTCTCTCGAGACATCTTCGGTAGACCGCCGATTAGAATGTCAACATAGCCGATTCAGCTGCTTGATTCACTTGGTTTTTGGTGTATCAGTGGAATTTCCGGAATGCTTTCTTTGCTGTTGCGCATTGTTTGGTTTCAAATGTTAGGAAGAATTCTATGTTTCATCGGCAGATGGCAGTGATGGTGGAATATTTTAGATTAGCGGATTTTATTGTATTAATAATGAATTCACATCATTCTCACTAGCAGTCTTCTTTCAATGACTAACAGTCTCACCTCCTTTTTAAGTGAGTGGCTTCTTATGCTTAACTTTAGACAGTCAATAATATTGTAATAAATATGGATGTCGCCCATTAATATATCATACTGCGTGTTTTTGCTATAAACACACTTGGAGCACTTATCAATAAAAATCACTAAGCACTATATTAGGACTACTTATTGTAAACTAACGCTTGGATGGTATCCTTTTTATTTATTTTATTGAGCTCGTCGGCTATCGCCTGTGCACTAATCGCCATTTTGTAACCATAAAATAGATAATCAATTCTAAATAAACTTTAAAACTTTTCCTTTACGTTTGACTACCAGTTTGGTCAAAAATAATGTTGCTAACGAAATGGGGGATTAATGCGATCTCGGAAAACGCCAAGACTCCGATGATTTTTTTAGGGGTGTAACAAATATTGAGCTTGTACTAGTTTTGCTTGAAAAGCATGTGGAAATGTTTTGATTATTTTTCATATTTTCCGAATACCTCAAGCAATATGTGACCACTAAGATCGAAAACATTTCTCCATTTTAGGGAGTTCATTTTTACTAGAAATTATTGTTTACACTAGTTAGGGAAAATACAAATCGAGCCGAAAACAAGCTCTTAATTCCAAAACAAACGGAAAATATAACGAATTCGATTAAACTTATTTTGTTTTTAAATCGGTTTTACCCTATTTAGTTATGCCATTTTAAAATGGCATTACAATTTTTGCCGAACGCCGTGCGGTCTGTTCTTATTATTTGAAGCCCGTCGAAACTCTTATTTGCATTCGCGCGTACCAACTAATTAGATTGCGATATTCCTGAAATGAAACCATTAGAAAATTTTTTAATATTACCAGAGCTCTGCCTATTTTAAATTTAACGACCCCTTATTTTAAATTATTTACCAGATACTAATTTTATATCCTTACTTTATTATTAATTTATTGCCAATGCGAAGTTTTAGAACGGTAAATGCGATCATTTGCCCATTGTCTTAGTTTACCTGGTTGATGGTTATATCTAAATCGAAAGGAAAACATTATACTAATTAGACGTTGGTTGAATAATTCCTTTGCAGTGAAATATCTCATTAATATCTATATTGTTAAAGCGGATTTATTTTTTACAGTTTTTGGCTATATAATAATTATCGCAAGCTCTATGACTGCATAAATTTATTTCCTTCGAGAAAAAAAAGGTGTGTGCTTAACACCGCACGACAGAAGTGAAAATTTCAGCAGAGCGATATTAAAAACTATATAAAATTAAAAACAGTTCACGCGCGATAGAATTGAAACCGTAATAAAACTAAATCAAGTAGTCACCCGTCCAAGTACTAACCATGCCCGATGTTGCTCATCTTCAGTGATCAGAGAACTACTTTTTACTTTTTACTCTTGGTAAATATGTAACAACTGTATAACTGTGTTCTATCTAATTTTTTCCCAGGCTACATCCTATAGGTCTATATATTTTCATTGGCGTCACCTTTTCTATTGCCTCATCTCCATTCCACTCTCAAATCACTCCCGTTCTCAGCCGGCTAACGGATCCATAGAAGTTTTCACTTCAAGAACTAAAAAACTAATACAATTCAATCACTTTACGGTTTGCTCTGCTAACCCTGCAACACCTAAAAAAAACTGACATGAGTAAACCTTAGTACGCCTAGTAAAAGAATCAATACTAACCATGATATGCCTCATAGCAACAGACATCGTCGGATCCTAAAAACCCTCGGTTTATCACAGAAAGAAATTTATAATAAATATATTTTAAAACCTAGCCCTCTAGGTCACTAAGAGAAATTGATCATTAGTATATTTTTATATTTAATTTGCAGATATATGATCATATTACTGGATTTTATTTTGCTAGGTCATTTGAAATTAAAAATTTCATCAATTAGTAAGGCGCGTGTGTATTGCAAATCAAATGCCTATTTTTGCTGCATATATATTTTTCTGCATGTGGTTTATTCTAGGCTGTGATTTTAGCGATATGTCAAACCCTAAAAGGCAATCCTATAGTGCAACGCATTGACCAACTGGTGCTAATCTCATAAAAATAAACTGATTTACTAGTTTTACCCAAATGCTTAAATTGCACAAAAACCTAGAATTACTGCCCAAGCAACAAACTAAGTTTAATTCATCAATTGAATAAAAGCCCCTAATAAAACGAAATTTTAATTTTCTTTAATTATGAAGTATAGGACATTCGTGCTTCAACCGATTAATTATATGTATAGATTTTAGTCAGCATTTATTGATAACATGACTTTGTTACATTAAATCACCTTCTATCTCTTTGGAGATGTAAAACACGCACTGAGCTAACTAACATGTATAGATTGGTAGCATCGTTAGCTACAAAAAATTATTTTGTATTAAATTCATGTTATTACTTTCTCATGTCACATGCGTCATGAATAGCCAAAACTCAGAAATATACAGAGGGGTCGTCATGTTCTTGACCTAAGATATTAGAATTAAGACAAGAAATCATCCTTTTTTCAAGGCAAGACAAGAAATTACTTCTCAAGATCAAGATTTACTGGAAAGAAGTCAAGAAAATCTTGAAATTTCTTGAAAACATATAATTTAAAAAAATATCGTTTGTTTACTAGTTTATTGGAAAAAACAAATCCCTGCAACAGTTTTAATTGATGGATAAAAAAAGATATTATGCAAAAATATATTTATAATACCAAGCGGCACTTTGTCGCATGTCCAAAGTTGACATATACACTGTGGGCCAAATTATATTGGAACCTTTTTAATGCTTAATAACTTTTTATGTTCAAAGTTTTTTTATGATTTTTGGATATGTTATGGCCTAAGGTATTGGGATCAAAAAGTACTTTGCAAAGCGGGTCTACTTCAGTGGCGTACAGAAGATGGGGTATTTTTCAAAACCAATGTATTTCAGGTCGTTGAAAAAATCGGCCAAATGAAATAAATTTATAAAAATTGGCAAAAAGATTTGAAAGGGTTCGGAATATTGACCATTAAAAAATCAGACCCATACAAACAAAATTAAAATTGTACTTTAATTTTGGAAAAACCATGTCTTGTGGGCCAAATTAAATTGGTTCATTCTTTAATGCTTAAAAATTTTCGTTTTCAAAGGATTTTTTTTATCCAAAACCAATGTATTTAAGGTCGTTGCAAAAATCGGCCAATTGAAATAAATTTATAAAAATGGTCAAAAAGATTTGAAAGGGTTCCGAATGTTAACAACCATTAAAAAATCAGGCCAATACAAACAAAATTAAAATTGATAATTTTGGAAAAACCATGTCTTGTGGGCCAAGTTAAATTGCTTAAAAATTTTTATTTTCAAATGATTTTTTAATCATTTTTGAATATTTTATGACCTAAGATATTAGAATCAAAAAGACCATTGCAAAGCGGCTACTTCAGTGGCGTACAGAAATTTTGAATTTACGTAAAAGTTTTAATCTTAAAAATAACTTAAATTTTAGATACAATTAATTAATTGAATTATAAAATTAGGTATTCCATTGAAGAAAAACCAGCTCTATGTTTCAATGTCTTATCTTCATCGCAAAATAAAAAAATAGCTACGCAACAGGATTTTGCGGAAAAAGTTGCCTATATAAGATTTTTTATTTTTTAATAGCGGCCATAAAGGTGGGCCAAATTCGGGATGCACCCTGTAACTCGTGAACTCATCGAAATTGCCATGGCCATGATCTACTTTCGATACTGTTATTTTCTCAAAGAAAGAGATGGGGAATAGCGATCTGCAACTCATACGACTTCAAAAATAACCTATATATAAAAAAACACTGCGTTTGGGCCACCCTGTACTCATAAAAATGTATAGCGTTATATTTGGTCCACGACGTATCTTTTACTGTTTTTTTTCTAAATTCCAGGCAACTAAGAAACCAATTTGAACAACTCTGTATATAATTTAAAATAATTTAACTTACATTTTTTTACTTTGCCTTGAATGCATCCATTTTAATACAATGCTTTGACTTGAGCTTGCATCGGATGAAATAAGCGAGGTAAGCGGCTGTATCTCAGAAACCACTAATCGTAGAGACGTGCGGTAAAAAAATCATGTAACTTAAGTGACCAAAACACAACACTGGAAATAATTTTCAAGGTCATACCTCTACCGCTAGGGGGCGTAATAGCTATGATCGGGTAGAAAAATCCATTTTAGTCAAAAATGTTTTACTATAAGTTGATAAAAGAATACCACCACTGTAATCCTCGTGAAATTCTGCATCTTTTTGATTCATCACTTTTGATTGTAGGGCATCAAATAAGGGCGAGGGGGAAGGGAGAAGTCTGACTGATTGAAATGCTTAGAACTTTAGTTTGACTCAACATATTTGAGCAAACTAGGTCTAGAGAGGAAACATTATTTATTAAGAAAAAAATATACCCATGACAAATCAGGTTTTGCTGCTCCCGCTAGGGGGCGCCAATTCAAAAGTTTATAGTTTTTTAATATCTTTCGGAAATTTCAAATATAATGATATAATTTTTTCAACAGAAACAGAAAGTAGATCAAATTTGCAAGAAAAAAACTTTAAACCGCATATCGATAACTTCACACGTTCAGGAGTTATTGCCATAAGAGCATTTTTAACAATGCATGCATTGAAAAAGCAAGTTATTTTTCGAATTTTTATGGTCAAGCATGCGATCAATAAAGTAAAAAATGTTTTATTAACAAAAATAATCAAAACACCCATGAAATTAACATTAATGATACTATAATAACAACACCATACGCAATAAGTGTAAATTGTGATTTAGGACTGCTCCAACATTTTAAGAAATTTGGTGCAACAATTGAACGAAGCTTATTTCAGGTATCCAGTTTTACTATAAGGGTTATCGTGATCTTTCTCCTAAATTAAAGTATCAGCTAAAAATTTGGAAATATTAGCAGAATAAAATCATCCTTTTTCTGACGATCTTCGGACTCACCATTCACACGTTTGTTTATAATATTTTTTTCATATTTAATAGGCCGTAGAAATAAATAGCAAACTTCTTTGAAAGAATCGTCAAATTTTTTCCACTCTTGGCACAGCGATTACGCAGTTTTCGTCATCCTAAAGTCCGTAGGCGTCGCAATGGATCAACTGAAGCCAATATTATTAATGTCCTGGCATACATACAACCTTTAAATATGGGTACTCCATCGGAGTTTGCTGAGCTTGACAGCATCCCTGGATCACGAGATGCTAATTATGAAGCTCGGATATTTCGGTTTGGGGGACAGTGCAGTTCTTTTCTTCCGGAGTTATCTTTGGGATAGAAAACAAAGGGTCTGGTTGGCGGAAGTAGGTCTGAATTTGTGCCAATTAATAAAGAGGTTCCGCAGGGGAGTATTTTGGTCCGCTTTTGTTTTCGGTTTACACAGCGGATTTTTGCAGCTTTTTGGAGACATGCCAATCGCATCAGTACGCGGATGATATGCAGGTATACCACTCGTTTGATGCTTCCAATGCAGTCGAGGCTGCTGAAAGGGTTAATGAGGACCTGCACTCTGTTTTGGAGATGTCTCGGTGTCATGGCCTGTTGCTGAATGGAAGCATACAAAGTTGCTTCTTTTCGGACCGCGGATCGTGCATGGCGATGCCTTTGTTGTTGAAATTGGAGGTACAGCGTTGGAGCCATCGGAGTCTTGTAGGAATTTGGGAGTTATTTTTGACACACAGCTTCGTTTTACGTCTCAGGTTTCTGGTTTATTGCAGAAATGCTATTATAGATTAAAAATTCTATACATGCAAAAAGATTATTTAACAACTGAAATTAAATTAAGACTTTGGGACACTTTAATATTGTCATCTATATCTTATTGTGACATCGTGTTTTGGCCTGTACTTACACAGCGTGAAAAGAATAGTCTTCAGAAGGTTCAGAACTCCGGTTTAAGGTTTTGCTGTAATGTTAGAAAGTGCGACCATGTTACACCGTTATTTGAGGCATCTCAATGGCTTAAGTTAGAAGAAATATTTTTTGTACATTTAGCTACCTTAGTTCATAAAGTTGTTCGGACGAGGAATCCCACCTATTTATTCCAGAAATTAGTTCGTGCAAGCGATATTCATAACAGGCAAACGCGTTACTCCGAGAGGTTTACTGTCCCGAAACACAGAGCAGCAATTTTTCAGAGGTCCTTCAGCTTTAATGCTGTAAAAATTTATAATTCACTTCAAAATGATGTCGTCTCCCGAACAGTGACAGTAGAATTTAAGAGGGCTGTGAATTAATTTTAAACAGTCAAAATTAGGGCTAGTGTGTATTCGTTATTCTGTGCTTATTTTGTATTATTTTCTTACTCTGATTATTTGTAACTTATTACACTTTTCTGCTTAATTTTAAGTATTCGAAATTAGGGTTATAGTGTGTTTATAGCCGTTATTCTGTGCTTATTTTGTATTATGGACCAAATGTTAATCTTCCATAATTGTTAATAAGCTACTTTTAAATGACGGTTAGATGAGTAGCATATGCTAGATCTCGCCGTTTTTACATAATTTTTGTAATTATATTGTTTGAAATATTACTAAAAGGCATATTTATTTATTTATTTATAGTATAATAGGCAGAGAGGAACTAGGGCATTAGCTTCATTAATTACGCATGTTCTTTTCCATACACAGTTCATGGACCGACGAGTGTAACTTTCATAGCGATGGGAGAGTCAACAGACATAATATGTATATACCCTAACTTTTCGATAGATCCTTAACTGGCGACGTCGTTATAGAGTTTTTGATTATTGAGTTGCCGATTTTGATAGAAGATGTGCCATTGGAAACTATTAGGCTAAACATGTTTGTGCAATTGGACGGTTGCCCAGCTCATTTTTCTATTAATGTGCGAAACCATATCGACCAGAACCTTCAGGGGCGCAGGATAGGAAGGGGAAGCTTATTTCATTGGTCGACCAGGTCGCCCGACTTGACGTGTCTCCACTTCTATCGGGGACACCAAACCGACGACAAGGACAGACATGGAAAATAAAATTCGACATGCAATTCTTCTTCTTTAACTACCAGCGGCTGAAATCGAAGCGTTTTCTCCACCCAACAAAGATTGAAACAATGTGTTGAATATGATCGAAGACAGTTTGAACAACTGAGACATTAAATTGAAATGTTTTATTCGACTTCGGTCCTTTAAATGATTGTTTCGTGATAATATATTTTTATTTCATTTTAGCCATGGCATGCTTGACCACAGAAGATCAAAACTTATTCGTTTTTTCAATGTTAAAAAATGCTTTTCTGGCAATAACTCCTGAACGCGTGAAGTTATCGATATGCGGTTTAGAGTTTTTCTTCCTGCAAATTTGATCTACTTTCTGTTTCTGTTGAAAAAATTAAATCATTAAATTTGAAATTTCCGAAAAAAAAACTATGAACTTTTGAATTGGCGCCCCTAGCGGGAGCAGCAAAACTTAATTTGTCATGGGTATATTTTGTTCTTAATAAACAATGTTTCCTCTCTCAAACGAGGCCTAGTTTGCTCAAATATGTTGAGTCGAACTAAAGTTATTATAAGCATTTCAATAAGTCAGACTTCTGAGCGCCTCACCCTCGATTCTACGCATAAAGCATAAACATCACATCAACCAATCTCACCGCGATTTTTAAACGGGGGTTCCCCTTTTGACAAGATATCAATAATAGAAGTTTTTTTACATTTCTTGAAAATATTTCAGGACAAGACAAAACATTGCCAGTGTTTCAAAAATATTCTGCTCCTGAAACACCAGGAATCATGGATAGGTGCCTATCGATTTAAAATATCTATTTTCTAAGTTTAGCCTATAAGTACAATTTGTAGTACGTAAATTTTAAAATTGAAACAGTATTTGCTGTATTACGGCACTCTGCTCTCATAAATTCTTAAGCCGTTTCTGAACATATGCGGTTGCATAATTAAAGAGCTTACACGGAAGCATATGGGCGGTTTGGAGTCTGGAACGTGAGAATGCGCGCAATAATATTTTAGTGCTTCTTAGTTTCCAGGCTAGTACACATGCATTTTGTCGGTCTGCTGCAAAAGCGTATGAAACATTGATGGTTTTAGGCATTTATATATACCAGCCGCATAATGACAAAAATACTTTCTTGCCATTTTAATGTCTTGATACTCACAGATAAATTTACTTTATAAATGACCTACTATAGCAAATATGAACCAGTTCTATCTAGCCTATGTGTATATTTATTTATATTACTTAAATGTAATACATCGTAATATTAGTTTGAGTTACATTATTTATTGTTGAGTATGACTCGTTTGATAAGATATTTAGGAATAGCATAAAGACATATTTTTCTCAAATATTTAAATAATCCAGCAGATTGTCAACACAAATCTACTTTTTCTGCTTATATAAGCTTCAGGAGATAACGTTGGCCCATAGTTTTGACTTTTTTATGACGTTTCTTATATTATTAAAGCGTACCTACGTGAAGCGGTTTTATAAAAAGATTAAGGAATCTTCGATATCATTGTAGGGTATCAAGAAATCACTCCGTATTTCAGAAATTAAACCAGTGAAGGTAATCAGTTCTGGTCGAGGTTTAAGCGAAGGTTATTTATATTATCTGGTACACGTAATATTATTGTTTCATTTAAACGAACGCGCTATCAAACGCCGACAACAAGGATGACCTAACCTTGACGACCTTGCACTGTTATTATAATAATATGTACAAGTCTTGAACCTACATCAACTCGATATATATAGGAGATTAAAAGACTGAGGAATAATCAGTATCAGTTAGTATAAGCAGTATTATACAACATAATATAATGATAATCATAGCGAGACTTATAAGTAATAATTAATGTGAATACAGAACTCAAATATTACCTGGAGTATTATTCAAATGAGTAAAAGAGTTCTACATGGCGACCCTGGTATTTGCAACGTGAGTGAGTTTTGAGTGTTATGTGCCTCGGTGGATCCTGTGAAATATGGGTACGACCAACTCCAAGCAATCGAAGATCACCGACACTGGTGTGGTAAACTCCAACTTCATAGTGGAGTAAGAAGAAATCAGGATGCCAACGGACATGAGAATAGCAATATACATTTTAGTGGCAACAGCTATAGCTGGACTATTTCTAAAACTAAGAGCCGCTTACCGGAAGGAAGTGAAACGGCAGTTAACCAGAAGCATGGTCATCAGGGCGCAGGCAGCCAATGTTTAGCGGCTCATAGGACCACAGCTGCGGATGAGTAAGACAATTTTCGTAAAATTAAGTGATTACGTGACCAATGAACAAAGCGAACTTTTAAATTTCACTATTTTACAGCATATTATCATTATTACTATTTTTTTCTCTACTATTAGGATTATTCGTACTATATCTATAGGCTATATTACTCGTACCAATGTATTATTACCGTTCTTTTTTCACCGATACTTATTATTATTACGCTTTATTTTCACTACGACTATTTATTGGGGGATCCATATGATATAAACTGCTCGTCAAAAAAAACGACGCACCTAGTTTTTTGGACAATATTTGAAAGCTCGTTACTGGAAACCTACTGAACCGATTTTAAAAAACTTTGGAAATTCTGAATAGTTGATTCTTTGGTTCTAATGTCTAATTTTTGGAATAAGATAATTAGCACCTAACATATACTACAGGGTGTTAAAGAAAGAGATGTTCTTTTTACAAAACTTCAAGTTATCCCCATTTATGGGGTAGTTGGGATTGATAGTCGTAATACCTCTCTTTACTTACAGTTAGGTAATACCTCGGGACGTTTTTGAGATTTTGTGGATATCTTGGCTAACTACGATTATATGGCAATTTTTCGAAAATCGTCGATATTTTGCAGTTTAGTCACAATAATGAGCAAACTACGGAAGGTATCGACGAATTGTGAACACGGCGTCTTACGGTAGATCATATGCTACCAGTTTATGTACGTCACGTGATCCAGTAAACCAGAAAGTTCAAATTATGGGATATGTTTTACACAAAATAATTTTGTTTTGAAAATTCAAAATAGAAATTCAAACCAAAGAAAATTATACTTGTAAACTTAAAATGCGACCTTAATACCATGTATTATTAAGAATGGGGTATTTTCTCGAAACGGTTTTTGATTTTTGGTGATAAATAAGTGATAAGTTGTCAAAATATGGTAAAATAAGGATATTACTTCGTGTAACGTTACCATAAATATGCAAACGAGTTTTTGTCTCTTACAACCGTTCAAATTACACCCGAAATTACCTTCGAATATACAGGGTGATTGAAAAAGTAAAATGGTAATAAAATAATTCATTTTTTAACAGAGGAGCCTATTTAAGTACCCACCCATCATTTCAATTCTTAGGTATTCTAGGGACCATTTAGTAATATTCGTGCAATATTTTGTGTAAAACATATCCCTTAATCTGAACTTTCTGTTTTATGGATCACGTAACGTACATAAACTGGTAGCATATGACCTACCGTAAGACGTCGTGTTCACAATTCATGGATACCTCCGTAGTTTGTTCATTATCGGGACTAAACTGGAAAATAACGACAATTTTCGAAAAATTACCATATAATCGTAGTTAGCCAAGATATCCACAAAATCTCAAAAACGTCCCGAGGTATTACCTAACTGTAAGTAAAGAGAGGTATTACGACTATCAATCTCAACTACCCCATAAGTGGGGATAATTTGAAATTTTGTAAAAAAAACATCTCTTTCTTTTACACCCTGTAGTATATGTTAGGTGCAAAATATCTTATTACAAAAATTAGACGTAAGAGCCAAAGAATCAACTATTCAGAATTTCCAAAGTTTTTTAAAATCGGTTGAGTAGGTTTCCAATAACGAGCTTTCAAATATTGTCCAAAAAACTAGGTGCGTCGTTTTTTTTGACGAGCAGTTTATTTTATCAATCTTATTTTTAATAGTTCTACATAATTTTAAGTTTACTTTCGCTCTATTTTGCACAGTATCTTGCATACTATACTATTTTATGCAATAAGTCATCGTATCCCCACAATACTAGCAAAAGCGAATCCATTTTATGAACGAGTGGGAAAAGACCTTGTCCAGGCTACAGGACATAAAATTTACTATTAATAACGAAGCAAAGCGAATTCTTAAAAAACAGACGCAAAAGGCGGAAAACGTTAAAAAAGAAATTTGTGATAATTTACTAAACTTATACAATAAATTTATCATAGTTGTTCGGTCAGTTTACAAATCTCTAAGCGATGAACAAATACTTAACGTTAAAAAAACTCTTTACTTCAATAAGAGACAAAATAATACGAGCTTATCAAGTGTTGAAAGTCCTATATAAGATTACTACTTCGTATATCGAATATATTGACCCTGAAGTGTTGGAAGAAGACATAGAAGGAACCGAATCAGAGGAAGATACGCAAACAGATTTCAAAATGGATATGACAAACGCCGAATTTTTCAATTTAGCAAGCAAAATTTTTCCAACTGAATTCGATGGCGCACCCGATAAACTACATACCGTGATTGACGCTCTTACACTTCTACAGGTGAACTCAGAAAACCACGAAGCCAATGCGGTAGCCTACGTAAAGACAAGATTAATTGGAAAGGCCAGAGACCTGTAGAAACAAGCGACACTTTAACCTCAATAATAGACCAACTTAGAGCCGGAATTAGGATAGAAAACTCGCAAACAACCAGTGCAAAGCTGTTCAGCCTCAAACAAGGCAATAAAGACAAATCCATGTTTGCTTCAGAGATGGAAGACCTAGCACAAAGGTTAAAGAGAGCATACATCCACGAAGGAGTCCCGGTAGCAATAGCCGAAACCTACGCTATAAACACAAGACCGACATTCCAGAACCAAAAATTTTAGATACCTTAGATGTACTGACATTGTACAATTAAATTACCTATGGTGAAATTCGACGTTAAGCCCAACTATCTTAGGATAGTCTTGAGGGCAAAAAGTCGACCAAACGCCGAAAATTACGAAAATAAAATTATGATCACTAATGGCAATATGTCGCTAGCGACAATACTGTCTAAGCTCGAACTAATGGATGGCGATCAGGATATTTATAAGGTTAAGCTAAAAGCAAATGACCAAATATTTAAAATGTGCACAATAAATAAATTGAAAGAAATAGGGAATAAAATATTGAAGAATTTAAATATCATCTTTTATAAGGATCCAATTGTTATCTCGAGTCGCGACGAGAAAACAAACTTAATTAGACAATTTCACGATGATCCACTTACGGGAGGACATTGTGGACAAAAGAAACTTTTTAAAAAATTAAGAACCAAATATCGTTGGAAACGAATGTCAAAAGATGTAGCAAACTACGTAAGAAATTGTGTTAAATGCCAATTAAAAAAAAAGAAAGTAACTCATGTGGAACCGATGATTATTACACCTACTACACAGAGAGCTTTCGACATCGTATGCATTGATACGATTGGCCCGTTCCAGAAAACATTCCAAAACATCCAGTACGCAGTTACGATCCAATGCGAGTTAACAAAATACGTAAAAATAGTACCAATACCAAATAAAGAAGCAAAGACAATCGCAAAAGCAATAATGGACGAATTCATACTTACATATGGATCAACGAGAGAAACAGAGTACAGGAATGAGGTATTGCAACAATTGACAAAATTATTAAACATAAATCACAAATTTTCGACAGCATATCATAGTCAAACCATTGGAGGATGTGAATAAAATCACAAAGTCCTTAATGAATATGTACGTATGTATATTAACGAAGCAAAAACCGACTGGGACGAACTAATCAAATACTACAGTTTCTGCTATAACACTACGCCCAGTGCATATCACAATTATACTCCATTTGAACTAGTTTTTGCACGAAAAGCGGAATTGCTTGAGAATCTGTTAAGAGACAAAGTTGACCCTGTATACGACACAGACGCTTATTATCAGGAAGTTCAACACCTGATACAAGCGACAAACATTCGCGCTCAGTAGTATATTGCAAAAGCTTATGAGTTGCGGAAACTGACCTACGATAAAAAAGCTAATCAATTGCAGCTTAAACCAGGTGATCTAGTCGTATTAAACAAAGAGAACCGAACAAAATTTGATCCTTGGTACAAAGGTCCTTTCTCCATAACGAATATAGAGGGGGTAAATTGTACGATACAAGACGCAACGGAAAAAAAGCAAACTGTACATAAAAATAGAATCCAACCGTTTACAAATCTGTAAACTCAATTTCCATACTTTTATTCAATTATTTTTGTAAATTAATCTTAAGCAGTGCCGAAGAACACTTACGGGAGTGAAGTGCATTAGAATAACATATAACCCAATGTACATTCTATTTAACATAGGTCTAAGGCATAACGTAATTTTCGTTCTACTTTAATGTATATATTTTTTCATGTATATATTTTTCTACCTTTTATGTAAAAATTTATCAGATTTTTAATTATTCTTTGCATTTGGGCTGGCCAGCCAAGCAAAAAAAGCAACCGCAGTTGTAACTTAGATAATATTTTTTTTTGCATAATAAAAGAAAAAACCCTTGCCCAGGCAAGAAGAAAAAACTCTAAATATTAGTATTTTGTTAGGAAAGAACAATTATTTTTACATTTTATTATAAGTAATAGTATTGTATAGCTTATGTTTTTTTAGAAATATGTACAATTAGGTTTACTCCTAATTTTTGCCACAACAAAAATAAGGAATATTCCCAAAAGAGGGGAGGTGTAGGGTATCAAGAAAACACTCCGTATTTCAGAAATTAAACCAGTGAAGGTAATCAGCCCGGGTCGAGGTTTAAGCGAAGGTTATTTATATTATCTGGTACACGTAATATTATTGTTTCAATTCAACGAACGCGCTATCAAACGCCGACAACAAGGATGACCTAACCTTGACGACCTTGCACTGTTATTATAATAATATGTACAAGTCTTGAACCTACATCAACTCGATATATATAGGAAATTAAAAGTCTGAGGAACAATCAATATCAGTTAGTATAAGCAGTATTATACAACATAATATAATGATAATCATAGCGAGAATTATAAGTAATAATTAATGTGAATACAGAACTCAAATAATACCTGGAGTATTATTCAAATGAGTAAAAGAGTTCTACATCATTGTTAATTTTCCTGATAATAGTGACTAGTGAAGACACTTGCTTAATATTCCAATATGATTTAAATTTCTTGGCTATATAAAGGAGAAAAATTGTACAGATAAAGCAAATTATCTTAAGTATAGGGTTTGTATTGTAACAAATTATTTAATTTTTGGAACACTTTCTTGCCTATGATGTGCTAAACATTTTAGTAGGGATCTTTAAACACTCAATTTTTTCAAAGTAGGCTACAGGTAATCTGAAGATGGTATTTGCAAAACTTGCCCTATGCTTTGTAATAACTTTACATAAGTAATAACTTTGCAAAAACGTCTCTCTCACGCTTGAGTCCCGGTGTCAATGTTATTTACATTTTTGGACTTATGGCATTGGTATGAGACTTTTTAAGCAAATCAGCAACGTGATATCGTGGCTCAGGCGGTATAGCTCCCGCTTAGAATGCCAAGGTTATTGGATCGATCCCGGCCCCATGCAAGGGTTATTTTATTTACTATTTTTTAGATTAGTTAGTTTTTTGGTTAGCTTTGGGTTAGTCTTGGGTATGGCTTGGGTTAGCACTTGGTTAGTTTCCTTTTCTTGAGCCCCGGAGTGAGCGAAGCGAGGAGGGCCATGCAAAGCCATAATAATACTACGGCTGACGGATCGCAACTTATTATTTAGACTCTCGTAAATCTTGGCAACATCGCGTTAAACGTCAAACTATTGACGGGCGGGGTTGGGGTTCACCTTTGACAAGGGAAGGGAGTGGACGTGTAAAACCGGCAGCTATTCTGTTATGGGTTGGCTCCACGATTTGACAAGCGTCAAGCATCGTCAAAGGCTTCACGCATTCTCGAGCGCCACTTCTCTATAATCCCAGCTAAGGCATATTGCCTTATGAGGTACATTCTCGTGACTAAATTATATCTGTTATTTTGTACTCCATAATACTTCTATTACTAGATTAAATCACAAAATGCAATGATTGAAATATAACAAATATATTTCCTTAAAAGACCAAAACAATGTACGCCACTGCGCGACAGGCCATTTTCAAGGGTTCTTTCTTATTAGCAATCATGACTGAAAATGTTAACAAAGCTAATATAAAATTACAAAGAAAGGCAGCGTGAAGTATAGTGGTAATCATATTTTGAAATAATCTATATCTCAGCTCACACAAAGAAAATAAATAATAAATATTAGCGTCAGCAAGAACTAGGTGTAGAATATATTTACCTGTGAAAAGTAATTCCAGGCTCCTTTCGGTCATTCCGACTGTTACAGCTATAAGAACAACAAAACACTATATTGTTATGGACAAATTGAAGTATTTTAAGAGTTTTTCACAACAAAAATCACCAAAATACACGGAGGTGCCGCTTTGAATATCTGGCTCCTATTAATGGAGTACGTTCGATTTTTGATCACACGTGCTGCGCGCCGCCGTAAAGCGAGATTATCTGCCCACGCCCTTCCCTTGTCAAAGGGGTTTATGTGCTAGGCAGAAGAGATGGGGCGGCTACGTGAAGCGGACGTGACAAATTTACGGTAAGGACGTAGGCGCGGTTAAGATCTTTCTAGCGCGAACACAACAGGCAGACATGAGTCAAATTCAGCAGCTGATACCGAGAGTCGTCACAAAATGATATCATCTTCCGAAGATGAAGGTATGTTGGATTTAATCAATCTCACAAATATTCAAAGAAAGCTTTTTTGGGTTTATCCCCTATGGCATAAAAAAGGCAGGAAAAACGGAATATTTGATGTAGAATAAAACTTAAAATGTAACCAGAACGTTTTCAGTCTGTACTACTGATGGCAAATTTTCACGGTCACAAGTAGTATAGCCAATTCGTTAGTAGGAACGCTTTCGCATATAGAGGTAATTAGAAGACAAACATTAAAGTTAGTAAGAGAACGTGTATGCATTTTGATAATCGAGCTCAGATTACGTTGCAAGACAGATATTGTATTTAGTATGAGATATTTTATTTCCGTGCCATATTACTCCTTACATTCTGCCGCGATTCGTACTTATGGTCTATTAAATACATTTTTACTTCAAAAGCCGTATCACGTGAAACTATTTTCGGTAATAAAACTACGTCAATCAGATTTGAAAATAGCAGCAGTACAAGTGGTTTGATTTTAATAAGTTTTATACCTAATCCCTGTACTATGTACTATATTGTCATAATTATTGTTGAATTAAATAAAACTGGAAAAGCTTAGCGGGTGTATTTATTTCATTAGCAATTTTCTGCCACGCCTTAGGTATCCTGTATATTTCTATTACAATAATCCTGTCTACTGCTATCATATAAACACGGATTTTCTTCTATTAATTCAATTAAATGCACGTTAAGTTCGAAGTCGCCCATTTTAAATAAATGTCTCGCCTCTTCAAGAAGCCTCTCTAGACTAAAAAAGAAACGCTGCTCGGTCGCCGTAAAGACATGTCTCTGACTGACTTCTCTTGTCAGCGTCGCCTCTTAACAAAGAATATTTCGTAGCATATAATATTCTTTGCTTTTAACTTTATATGAGGAATAATCAGATTGAGTCGCGTCCGCCCCTAGTCGCCGCCCGACGTCCTCTCCTCGTCTTTTCTGTGGGCGTCGTCGGGCCTGATAGATGAACGCGGCGTCACGGCGACTATAGCTAGGGAAAAAGCAAACCCGCTCACCGAAATGTTTTCAGCTCGCCGGAATGTTTTCATCGCACTCTACCTCAAACGTCTACCAAGGCAAGGCTCTCCTCACCATAACCAACGTCCACACTAAAATGGAAGTTTAATCACCGTGATATCCGTAAAATCCTTAAAGAGTTGGATTCGCAAACGGCAAAGGACTGCGCCAACGAACTAACACCCATTTTTTCCAGGACAGGCGCTCGAGAGCAACTTGATCCAAAGTAGACAAGAAAACCACGCCCTCAAGCTATCGCCCATTTACCTTGTTTCTAATAATCTCCAAAGTCATGGAAAGTGTAAATAATCAGTACGGCTTTCACAAAAAGAGATCGACAGAAGATATATTGGCCTATGTCACTCGTGTATAGGGTAGGACAATTGAGAACCACGGAAAATCTCGTGCGATTGCGTTGGATATAAGGAAAACTTTCGACAGAGTTTGGCATGACAGATTGCTGAACAATCTTCCGTTCTTCGGGCTGCCAGCATCTCTCTGCGGCTGGCTTGTCAGTTTCCATAAAAACCGATCTCGGCACGTTGCAGTTGATAAACGCATGTCAGATACATTCACCATTATTGCAGGTGTGCCTCAAGGCGCAATACTTTCACAAACACTCTTCGTCATCTATATTAATGACCTGCTGACCGAAACCAATAATCTTGTTTACAATTTTGCAGATGACAGTACCATAGTCTCCCAGTTTATATCAGAAAAATTTTTACCAGCGACTGAGAGTTATCACCGCAGACCAGAGCAGATTATATCAATTTATCAAGATCTGGAGAAAGTTCAAACTTGGGGCGACATAAATTTGGTCCAGTTCAATGCAGTAAAAGCCCAAGCGGCCACGTTTACCAAGATACCAAGAAAGCCAATACGGCGGGCTCTGACATCATTATGAAAGGATCGAACATTCCTTCTTCCTCGCCAATCGGACTACTGGGTATCTCGGTCAACACTAATATGTCCTGGCATGACCATGTTGCTAACATTGAAAAATCAGCCTCACAGAAGCTTGGTGCGCTTTTTCGCAACAAAAAACTGTATACACCGCAGCAGCTGCTCTTGCTCTACAAAGCGCAAATAAGACCATGCTTAGAATATTGCTCACACAACTGGAGTGTCGCACCATAGCCCACCCTAAAGCCATAGAATCTTCCTTTAATCTGGGTGCACTGCCATAAAAAAAGTAAATTGTTCAGGAAATTAGAAAAACTGCTCGCATCACTAGTGCATTTTCTTAGTTGTTTTTTTTACTGTTAGCTTTGTAGAAAATGAAAACTGCTAATTAAAAACCCAAAGATCTAACCATTTTGTAAAAATATATAAATAAAATGCGAAGGAACAGTTTTGCAAATATTCCCTATTATTAATCAACCATGTATAAAAAAATACAGTAAAGGAAATTTAAAATAAATTCACTTAATAGTATAAAAAGCAAAGAAACATATTTTTCTAAAACCGCTGACAGATTGGAACGTTGCCCTTCGTTCGCACTCGTTTGCATTGCTACCCGCTCGCTGAACGAATGACCTGAAATATTTACATCGACAGCGTTCCGTCTGTTCGCCCTTAAAGAAAACTGATAGTCTTCTTATACGCGTCCACACTACCACATTTTTGCATCCGCGGCAAGGCATTTCCTTTTGATCTTTTTAATTTACCAACAGGCGACGGGAAACGTTTGTTTGCATTGCTGACCCTTCGCGGCCATTCGCGCCCTCGTAAAATCGCTGGAAATGACCATCCACACCTGCGGGCGGGCGAATCCTCAGCAATGCGAACGAATGGAAACCTTCGTTCCAATGTATCAGCGGCTTAACAAGAACAAATGTAGGGAATTCAGTCAAGGCAAAATAAAAATATATATTTTTCAATCAGGAAAATCTTCAGTTTGATTTTGGTATCCCTTCAAAATAACACCATTTTCGCGTGCACCGGCAAGATTTGTATAGTGACTTATATAAAAAGTTTGTGGTGGAATATTGCTTCAATCCTTCCCATAATATTGAACCAGCAACTTATCAATACTACTTTTGTCGCCCCTCAACTGAGTGTCTAATGGTACCTCTTTAGGCGACCGACAGTCAGGAAACTGTCCATTTTTTTGGAAAATTCCTTTAGGTTGCCCACAGTCAGTGCGGTTATTGGTTTCGCCTTGCACCAGAGCATTACAATTATTCTTGATGAAAATTAAAACCAGTGGGTCAGCATGGCCATCATTATCTTATTCTTATTTTGACCATTACACTCGTCAACAAATATTTTTTTTGTAACACGTTATTCAAATTTGAAGTTAACCAACACATCTCGAACAACTGATGCTATAGAATTTAAACTTTTCGGGACTTGAATTTCGGTCCAAAGTGTATAAAGACGTTTATGAGTCTTACCGACTGTGAAATTGCGGTAATTTATTTGCTAGCTGAAGTAGGCAGATTAGTCAGACAACCGTGGTAAAGTTATATTTTTTGGAAAAACAAAAGAAAAAGAAACTGTTGTTGATTTAGTGTATTTAACTAATTTGAATAAGGTTTTTATCTTCATGACATAAAAGCGATATTCCACAATTAATTGTTGTCTTTCATTTGCGGATATCATTGACCTAACCTGTTCTTGCGTCCTCATGTAGAAAGAGCAGCAGTCAGTCTGTAGGGTTCCAAATGCAATATCGTAATGAGCAATTACATATTTTCTGAAATAGATTATTTTCCCATGCAGACCTCCTGGAGTTTTTGCCAGATATTGATTGTAGAGCTTTTTTAAAGTAGTAGGTATCCTCCTGACTTGCTTCGGCAATAGGATAATGTAACAGGATGATTGATTCAAAGAATTGGTCCATGCGTTTTTGTTTGTAATTTCTTTTTCACCTACTCGATTGTAACTCCTACTTTTCTTAGGGACAGCCCCGTAAGAGCTCTTTCACACGAGGATCCTGTATGCGAGATACGCGTATCCGAGATACGGAATCGCGGTCGAAAACGTGGACTGCTGCATCGAATTCACGTATTTCTTCAATCAGTACTAAAAGACTCTCAGTGCCGTGCATAGGTTTATGACTATAGCGCGTAGTAAATAATACCTATGACGATTCAATTTATACTGAAAAATATCCTGCGTCTATTCTCCGTTGCAAAAGTATCTATGTCTGAACACGTCCATATATCGTAATGGTAATTTTGTATGCGGCATACGCATTCAGCCTCAGGCGACTGAAGTTGCCGGAATGCAGAAATTCGGAATCGCGATACTGTATGCGTCACTCGTGTCATGTGAATAGGTCAATTTGAATATATGTTTAACCTATATCTCGGATACACGAATCTTGCATACAGTATCCTCACGTGTAAAGGCTCTAAAACACAACATTTCGGAGATTCATTATCCACGCGGTGCGACCAATCACAGGGATATATTTTTATAGAGTACTTCATGCACAAAGACCGACGCCATTAAATCCTATCTTTGACATATGGGATCGAAACCGTAAATTAAAATATTTTTTTGATATTCTGAAGACATATTTATGTGCTGACTAGCTTTTTGGAGCGCTATCAGACATTATGGAGCTAATAAAATAACATTAACAAACCTTCTATGGAATAGTAATAATGTGGCAGTTTATCTTTGCAGGGTGTTTCTTAATAACATGCTAATATTTAAGGGGGTTATGCTTGGGTCTATTTTGAAAAAAACTTCATATGAACGTATGTCCTGAAACTCCTAACTTTTGTACTATTGGGTGCTAAAATGAAAAGAAATTTTCTTTATTAAAACTTTGGTATTACCCTAGATATTTTTGTGAAATTTGGTACACGCCTTCTATGCATCAAGGTGCATTTTCTGATGTACAAGCAATTTTATTACTTTTGCCAGTGGCGACTGTACGGGTATTGAATTGAATATTTTTGAAGAAAAATACGTTACGCCACTGCTTTTGCTAATAGTAAAAATTATTTTTGAAATTCCCATTCCTTTTTGAGCAAATGTGTTCTCTTGATCTTTTTTCGTTTGACGTACGGTTTTCGCATAAAAAATAAAATTCAGTCATTTGCACGTTGGTATTTTACCGTTTAAAATAGTTATTTATGCAACAAGTGTGTAAGTGAGCCTACGGTTCATGCGACAATCCCATGAACAGAAAAAGGTACTTTACACATGAGTAGCATACAAATTTTTTCTGCTACCGAAAATACGAAAAAATTTAAATATTAAGGTACTTTACCTACCAGTGCGTAAAAAAGATTACTTTGGGTGTGTGTGTGTGTGTGTGTAAAATAAACTATTTTACGCACTACATTAAATGTCAAAAAATAAGTCTGATTTACTTACTGGATAAAAAAAGATACATTTTACGAATCTTAGAGAGTGCGTAAAGTGAGTGTTTTACGCACCGTAGTAGAAAAATTATTTACTTAAATAAACTGTTCAAAGTTATTATTCTCGTAAGTGGTCTAGCGAGGTGCAAATCAACGGATTTTATTTTTTTTTATGCGAAAACTGTACGTCAAACGAAAATGGACCCAAGAATAACCTCCTTAAACAGTAGCATGTTATTAAGAAAAACCCTGTATATTCATTTAAGTAAAATTCATTAACGTTACACAAGTTCCAATGAACCTGTATACCACACAGTACCTATACACAGTATCTACCGTGTATATACTGTCAAAATTTTGTACACCTACTCGTTCGCCTCTCCTGGGTTTCTTGGGAACAGCCCCACAAAGCAAAACATTTTGAGGTAAATACGCTTGTCAACATTCGTTTTGTAGTTTTCTGAATAACTTATTTCACGTTCTTTCCCAGCGGAGCTAGGTATAAATAACACTTGAACTGGCATTTAGTATTTCGATAGAAAATATGATATAAAACAAATGAACACAGTAAAATATTAACTATTAAGAGTGATGGCAATCATAATACCATATAGCTTTGGCGTCACCAAATAACTTGATTTTACTAACGCATGCTATTGGTTCTACCGCACTCAGCAAGTTTTGCAACTAATTCCCTGAAGCAAAAGGCTAATTTTGCAAATGACTAGCTCTTTTGATGTTATATTAATTTATATAATAAAAAGCTTTTTTTGAGCGAAACTGACTTAGTCGATTGATTCGCTTTATGAAACTGAACATTTTTGGCACAAAAACCAATTGTCGGCAAAAATGTGGTTATCGAGTTTTAGAAATAATTACCATATCTGTCAGCTTAGCACTTGTTTAAATATAACAACTTTACTTGCTGCGTATTGAGGTAAGTAGAGATACATTATTTGCTCACGGGCCTTCACCTCTGGGAGGAGAGTTATCGGAAGCAATCCGCGATGTTTTTGACGACCTGAGCTGTGCAGCTTTTCCGACAGGTTATGATAAGCTTCTTCCCGGAGGTGGTGGCCCATGGACGAATTATCTACAGCTACTGAGCTACTTTAACAACTTGCTTTGCATTATATGTTAAAGTATATAGCATCCAAGTTACCTTGATTGAAAAGTTCACAAATCAAAGGTGATAAAATATATTATTATACCCAGGAAATGTCAACACATTTCTAGATAATAATATCGATTAGGTTTTAAGAAATTTCAAAACGTAAGCTCTTGAACTCGAGAAAGTATACATGTTTACTAAGGATACGAGTAAAAGGAGAAAGTCCGAAAAAATTGCATGTCACTCCAGTAATGCAAGATATGGAAGCATGAAAAAATTAACTGTTGATTGTTCCGAAAGGAACTTACTGTAATCGACAATAAATTATTTCATCAGAATACTAGGACGATTTTATCAATTTAATTGGTAATATTTGGGAGTATGCACCCGATGCTGATGACCATCTAATTTTCAACTCGATCATTGTTATTTACTTGAACAGTTTTTCATGCATTTGCTTTATGAGTCATTACACGAGTTGCTATACTATCCTCCGTTCGGTAATTAAAAAAATATATATGTACTTATTCTATTTTGTCGCATAATCTCTTGGCATCTCGCAAAAAATTGCCAATAGTTTAAGCTTAAAAATAAATAAATCTGATAATTTTAAAATTGAGATATTTGCCATTTTAATCAGAACATATAGATAGTATATATGCATGGATAATGATCAATTGTCAAACCAATACTGTTCGAGAAAATAGCTATAATAATTGAGTTGGAAATTATTTTCTAGTATCGATGTCTCAAATGTCGTTCCATATTTACTTTTTATATAGTTATAGTATAAATATATATATTCTACTATTAAGTTTGCATATTCGATTAGTTTGGTTGCGAAAGCTACTTCAGAAAACCTCTTTTAAATTAACTTTTGAATTAAAGTATCGCATAGTAACAAATCATCGATTATATTATGTTTAACGCTTCTTTTGGTACATAGGTTCAGCCCATTAGTTGGAAGTGTTGATTAAAAAAGGTGATTTGTAAATATATTGATCGATGAGCAAATAATAAAGATGACGCGTAAGCAGGAGGAGTTGGAAGATAACATATGAAGGTAACGAAGAAATACTCAAGTTGAATATGGATCAACTAAAGAATATTAATTCGCACCTGACCGAAATTATTTCAATCTTAGAGTGGCAATATTAAATAGTGTACCAATGAACTCAAAATCCTATGTAAAAATTGAGTGGATGTGATCTTAGAGGAAGGAATAATAATTGTCAAGTTGTTAAAACCAGTGTAAAAAAAACATCGGAGTTGGTTTCAGTAAAGCCTTAAGGGGAAATTTTAATACGGAGATTTTATAAGATCAAATTGTTACAAAATCAGTCGGTCACTTTACGTACGTCAGTTATTAAATTACTTACAAAATTATTTTTGCTGCTAGTAATGTGCACGGTCGACTAAAATGGTACCGTTCATTGCCTTCATGTAAACTAAATTAATCTTTCTATTCTAATATCAAATAGCAAAACCGTCGGAAAAGTAATTAAAAATGTAGAAAAGTTACATTAAAAATAAGTCTTTCTTGCAAGTAATCATAAAAACAATTTCCTAAATTAGAAAGACTAATATTTGCTCGCTTTATCAAAGTAGGGAATAAACACTTCCTTTAAAAGTAACTGATATAAAGATCAAATA
>MU185164.1:71244-88123 GCA_016904865.1 Pissodes strobi
TGACCATGTTAAAGAAGACGCCAAATAAGTCAGCTAGAGTGGAGGGCAGCTCCGCTTACAAAGCCATCTCCGAAAACTGAGGATTTCGCAGAAAATGTGAGAGAAATACGCGTAGACCGAGTAATGCAGGGTTAAGACCTTTAAGAAGCTATAAATGTAGTTTACTAACTTAATATGTTCTTTTTTATATTTAAATTCCCACAATATTTGTTAGATATTTTAAGCCTTCTGCTTTATACATGTTTTTAACAAATAAATGAAGTTACAAACTGCCTAATAAATTATTTTAATTGGTATTACCTTTATTTATAATGTTCTTGAATTTAGTATACGTTACTAGTTTGTATAACTTTGTTACATAGTTTTATTCATTTGAATCACGTATTAAAAATTACCTTAATCGCTCTTTGAAATATCATATAGCAAATAATAACCGAGTTTGCATCAGCTAATACTTTCTGAATCTCCCCTCACAGGCTGCTCGCTGCTGCAGGTAGAGTAAAAACTAATTTTTTACCGTGCTGCGGCTTTTGCGTTTGATCCAAAAACATCAAACGATTTTCGCTGAGTGAATCTACTCGATATTATTGCACTCTGTCGAAAGTAAGGTTGCGAGAGTATTGACGACACAAATCGACTAGGAAAAGGGAGAAATCGCACTACTGGATTTTGTAACATTTACACCATTACAACAATCAGCTGTCAAATGAATATTTTTTATTTATCAAGTACTGACGAATTAAGTCCCAGAAAGTATAGTTTTAGGTAAGGTAAAAAGGCTGAGACCTTTCGTTCGAGATTTTTCGTTCGTTGCCAAAACAATCAATGTACTAGACAGCCAGTCGCTAAAAATATATTTGAAAAACTACTCCAAAAAAATAGCAGCAGTCTTAAGTCTACCCAATTGATTATACACTGGACATTGCTTTCGTCGAATGTATGCCTCTTTATTATCTGATTCGAGTGCATCTGTGGATGTTTCAAAATGGCATGGAGGATAGAAATCAGCAGCCGGGTACGTTAAAAATTTCACTTATAATAAAACATACATACATACATAATAACACTTTTGGACAGGACGCCTTTGAGCGATTCTCTGTAGCTGTCGCATATAGTCCTATATCATCGTTAGTATGCTGTATGAAAGCATACTAACGATGAAAAAAAATCGACTGCTTAATTTGGCAAATTGTACAAAGGTAAGCATACATCCAAACATAACTAAGTCACGACATAAGTAAAAAAATAAATTATCATTGTTTCGTTGCACTAGACGCTTTAGGCTTATGGTCTTTTCATAATAAAATCGGTGTAGTAGAGTGCCCAACGCAGTAAAAGCCTTCTATAAATGATTTCTGAGGGCACCTCGGGGTTACAAGCTGAAATTTTCACAGAATGAAGGCTTTATAGAGATTATTCGAAATTATTATATGAACGTGTAGGATATTAAATTATAAATGTTTTCATATGTAATTCATCTACATTTCTGTACGAATTATATTTTTTATCATTGCTTGATATATGCAGATTACATTGGCCCTTACGGCAAAATAAATCACAAAATTCAAATATCTCGCTTCGAACCGGGGCAAAATCTAATTGAAATATACTCATTTTTGTTTTCACCTCGCATTCTCTCCGAAATGAAGGCTCAAATCAAAAATTTTTATTCTTGCAAAAAGTTTTCCTTAAGTATTTAGAATACGTAGTTGCATGAATACATTTTTTTCTCAAATAGTAATGGAAAAATAGAATTCAATGTAAAAAAGTAATTTTCTTCAAGCAGCGACCGGCCGATCTCTCGCTTCCCGAGCACTCTCGTATCTCACTTTTCTTCATAGCTTTGTCTCTCTCGCGCCTATTGTACAATACAATAAGTGCTTTTACACCATTACGGGTTAGAATACTAATAATAATAATAATAGCTATTATTAATTGAATATAGTCAATGAAGACATTTTCGATTATACTGAAATTTATGTTTCCTATAAGTCGCTAGGTAATAAAGAAGTAGAAAACAAATCATATACTTAATGCAACTGCTATTAAAAAAAAACTAGCTTTTATTCAGAATAGAAAAACGGAAAATGTAAAAAATCTTTATAATAACAAAATCTATTTATCTTCAGTGTCAGTATCTTCTTTAGGAATAGACACAATGACTTCAATATTGCCATCCAGTATTTTTTTTGCATGATCCTATGCAATCTATTTAATTTCTTCTACGTGTACAAGCTTTGCTTTCATACAATCTAATAAAAATTTATTTGATTATGTTTTATTATGTCCCGATTTAATATAATAATAAGTTACCTTTTTACATCCAAAACAGTGAAATTTATTTATCTGAACGAGCACTCTCATCGAAAGAATTTCAAGTTCGCAACTATAGTGGCGGATTTACCAATATTTTTGATAAGAAAACAAATTGCGAACCAATTGACAACAAATTACTATCCTCTATAGTCACGAAGAAGCGGATACTAGGATTTTGTTGCATTATACTCTCTGCTAAACACTGATGTACTTGTACTTCTGGTGCATATTAAAAATATATATATATATTTCTAGAGAATTTGGGGGAAAATGTGGAAGAGGAAATTCGGTGCGATATGTGGCCGTTCATGACACCCAGAAGAAAAACTTGCGTAAAAATTACCTGCATTTCATGCTCTAACTGGTTGTCATACAACCAGCCAGTTTTCAGGACTAGGAAAAATACAATGTTGGGAAATGTATCTAAATTATTCCGATTATTTAGACGGTATTGGGTCCAGGAATTTTCAGATGGCATGTTCAATAACATAGAGAAATTTATCACAAAATTATTTTCAACAAATCCAAACATTTCGTCTATTAATATTTTCAGGACACTATTGGCCTATTCATCGCTAACTGAAAAAACTAGCCCCTACAAAAAATAGTTTAAAATTTCACAGTATGAGAGCACATTATCAATCTAAGGTGTGCTTCAGTTCTTTAGAAACAAATCCCCTATTACCAGAGGTGACAGAATGCGGATGGAAATTTGAGGAGGCAGGTGATATCCAAATCATCCTCAATTTTTACAACACCAGCATTTCCTTCGGATGTAAAAGTATTTATTGCATGTGGATGCAAAAAAAGGTAAATTATTATTAGATGAAATAGGTACATAATAAAACTCAATCAAATAGATTTTGTTATTATAAAGATTTTTTACATTTTCCATTTTTCTATTCTGAATAAAAGCTAGTCTTTTTTTTTAATAGCAGTTGCATTAAGTATACGATTTCTTTTCTACTTCTTTATTACCTAGTAACGTATAGGAAAAATAAATTTCAGCATAATCGAAAATGTCTTCATTGACTTTATTCAATTAATAATAGCTATTGTTATTATTATTAGTATTCTAACCCGTAATGGTGCAAAAGCACTTATTGCATTGTACAATAAGCGCGAGAGAGACGAAGCTATGAAGAAAAGTGAGATACGAGAGTGCTCGGGAAGCGAGAGATCGGCCGGTCGCTGCTTGAAGAAAATTACTTTTTTACATTTAATTCTATTTTTCCATTACACTTGGAGAAAAAAAAAGTATTCATGCACCTATGTATTCTAAATACTTAGGGCAAACTTTTTGCAAGAATAAAAATTTTTGATTTGAGCCTTCATTTCGGAGAGAATGCGAGGTGAATACAAAAATGAGTATATTTCCATCAGATTTTGCCCAGGTTCGAAGCGAGATATTTAAATTTTCTGATTTATTTTGCCATAAGGGCCAATGTAATCTGCATATTTCAAGCAATGATAAAAAATATAATTCGTACAAAAATGTAGATGAATTATATATGAAAACATTCATAATTTAATATCCTACACGTTCATATAATAATCTTGATTTTTAGCTATACTGCCCTTTTGCCCGTTATGATTTTTTATTACCTTCGGATTTTGAATTAATATAATAAAGCCATCATTCTGTGAAAATTTCAGCTTGTGACACCGAGGTGCCCACAGAAGTCAAAATAAGTTATAAGTAGCACTCTACTAGTGGTTTTTACTTACTTCTGAATGATTGCTAATACTTGTATATAAAGAATTTTTCTCGTTTCCGTTATTTCGTTGTAGTTATTTAAACTATTCGGAAGAAACTATGCAAAATATGCGTTCGCTAAGAATTTTCCTTAATTCCTAGATGACATATGGATATGGAGCTCAATAATACGTATTCACACGCTTTCCAGATACTGCTGATGGCGTAATAATATCCTGCAGTAAGTATTCTTCTTGCTACGGCTAATTTCTTTTATATTTCTTTATTCGGCCGATGCTTCTGGTTTCTAATTGTCACAGCTCAAAAATTGAATTACTAACTCACTGGCGTCTAATACATATTTTAATCTCGTTCTGGCACTACTCAGCATATCTTTTGACGAACTTACTCAGTGCTCACTGATTGACAGTGTTGTTCGTTATAAATATAATCTAATTATACGAGTATATACGACAGAACCAATAATAATTTATGCTGTAGTATATTCAGATGCCAGTGGTGTTATTTGAGATATATATATTTTTTTCAAATAAAATTGATGGTAATATTATGCAAATAAATATCCAATTTCATTTGTTTACAGTGCACCAAATAATGATTTATTTTCTCAATGGGCCCCAGCAAGAGATAAACATTTTTATATTTTTTCATTGGAAAATTCGGCTGTTTAACCTGCGGGCATAGGGGAAAATATGTTTTTCTCCGATTGACAGCAAATATTAATTTTGCAGACCCATATCAATCAGCAAAGTATTACTTTTTCTGTCCAGGCAGCAAAGTAAGTACTTTGCTGCCTAGGCAGCAAAGTGATTAGTCTCCATGGGAATAAAACGTCTGACATAAGTTGTCAAACTATAATTATTATTGACATATACATTTCCATAGCAACCAACCGTTCCAACAATTGCGATTTCTATCAAATTTTGTCTTAATTTATCACTACAGGAAAAATAAAAAGATTGTGGGAATTGTAATAATTTGCAAATATACAATATACATATATCATTATAAACAATCGGAGAAAAAATTATATGTTCAACTCGGCAGCAAAGTAGATTGACTGCCTTAGCTGAATTCCTAGCCTCGCTACGCTCGGCTATGAACTATCAGCCGCGGCAGTCAATCTACTACTTTGCTGCCTAGTAAAACAAATAACTATTTTTATTTTAACACATAAATATATGCGCAATTTTCTCTGAATCGAGCGGAAATATATTTCTCGGAACATTATGGTATTTTCAAATTCTTTCTCATTCTATTACTAAAGCATACAAAATATTTTAAGAGTGGTGGAAATATTTTATAGCACTGTTACAGATTATTAAGGGCTTCTTTGGGTTCAGGTAAGATTTGAGAACCGGTTAATTCCGGCACGAGCCCTTCTTAATCTTAATTAAATTAATTTCACATCTCATTTTCCATCGTATTTCGGTAATGTACAGGGTGTTATCTTATATATTGATACCCTATCTGCAGCCTTTGCTTTGACAGGTAGAAGAAAGGTGTAAATACAAAAGTTTTAGGAGTAGTGTGTTAACGAGAGTGGTAATTACCTAATTCTCCGTGAGGGCTCTCTCTCATCATGAAATAAGTTTGTGCCTTCCTGTAGAATCTTAGTTCTACTATTAAGATACACTGGGTGTTGATTCACTCTATAATATATCCTTGTTCAATTACGCCTCGATTATCGACCGGTCAACACTCCGCCTACCTAGGACGTTCTCCCACCATGAAACAAGGTGTTGCCATTTGTATAACCTTGATACATTTTGTATGTAACCTTCAGGTTTTATTCCTCACTTAAACTGTTATTATAAAACTAGCAGCTTAGGATTCACCACTTTAATTCAAAATTTGTAAAGTTAGATTATGGTTAATACAAGAAAAGGAAAGATAAATAATGGTTGCAAAAAGTAAGTGGTGAAAAAAATTAAAGTAGTTAACAAAAATCCCATAGAAGAGTACGTAGAAAAAGAATGTATATAAAATGAGTGTTTTATTTGCTTCAAATTGATGGAAAAGAAATTTGTGTTCCTAATTCTTGCAGTCATACGTGGTGCTTTCAATGTTTGGCAAAGTGGACAGTCAGAAAGCAAAATTGTGCATTTTGTAGAAGATAATTTACTACAATAATTTTTGAAGAAACCAAAGAAGAAGTTTCGATTGGATCAATATAAAATGGAAGAAATTGAAGATAATTTAAACCTCCAGAGAGTTTTGGAATTTATAAATTTTAGAGATTTGGGTTCAATAGACCTTGAAAAATTCGAATTCATAGATGACCAATATGTAAATAATTTTATGGAAATTGAAGCAGAACCATCCAATACAAAAGAATTAGAAATGGCTCAAAAAGATGAATAAGTAGATGGAAATGTGGTGTATCTGGAAAACTTCAATGAGGTTGGATTTTTTGACCGAGTGTTTTGTATCACTCAAAGTTATGCAATTGTAACAAAATTTCCTGATAGAGAAGAGCACATATTATGTTATTTTTGTTTTTGCCTTCATGTAATTTTTTTTTATAATTCTATTCATAAACATATTAATACTCATTATAAGAGGAAAATGGAATATTCAATCAATGACTTGAAGTGTGTAATTTGATCAAGATCAGTATATCATATAACCATACCAAACGCTCGTGTATATTATAATATTACTAACGGAGTTTTTGAGATTTATGCAAACACTCATATTGCTATAGAACCGTATTAGATAAGCTTCTTTTAATCGTTTTTTGTAATAACTATAAAAAATAACCAACTGTATAAATTTTTAATTCCATTTAACTAATATTTAAAATGGTATAGTACTTATTTGAAAAACAGCAATAAAATTTCGCACAATAATAAAAATATTTTTTATTTATCCATTAAAGATAAATAAACTACAAAATTACAAATTTGAATATGAACGATTATATTTCCATATTAACATATTTAATAAAGCTATTTGAATCTTTTTTTTGCATTATCTATAAAAACTAACTACTAGTAAATATTTTATTTACTGTTTACGAAGTGCACCTTTGGTATATACTTCAAATAACCATTAACAAAGCTTAAATAATTTATTAACGAAAAAAGCTAATTCATTTGCTTGCTTACGTCACGGCATAAATAAGTATATACGGTAGGTTCACTCGAGACAAATTTCCAATTTCGCCGACAGTTTTTACCTTCAAAGCGAATCCGGATCAATCTCGTTCGCGGCCAGTTGTGGCTACACTACGAGGGAGAATTTACGGTCAGTGTGCAAACGCCTTGATATTCTGTACTGTTGGGTCGCGTTGAATTAAATAATTATTAAGATCGTTACTATGGCGAGATATTGTTGTGCGGATAATTATTGTATTACAAAAGTGGGTGACGGATTTTCATTTTTTAGATGCCCCAAAGACCCTATCAGTTAAGATTTATAATATTTTTTAAATAATATGCAGTTTTTCAATTACACGTATAATCGGTTTAACAAATATGTCTTTATTAAAATTTTGTTATTTACCTAAATATGGATAAAGACAATAGTGAGAAAAGAAAACAAGTATGGTAAAAATTAAATGCCCGTCACTACTAGCGTGAGCAAAAATTCGTTTATGTTTTAATAATTGCGAATTTTTCACATGACTTTTTGTGTTTTTAAAGCAACTCTTGTATTTTAACATTGAAAATGTTTCTATTATCCTAGTAGGTATAGAACCTCAAATCGTGAAAAAGTGCATGCTACATTTGACACATGACATCATACGCGTGTGAGATCGTGTTAGTTTATTTACTTAAACTTAAATTTGATTTATAAGATATCGGAATCCATTAAAATGACTAAAATAAACTGGAATTAACTGAAACTCACCGAAAGTTGATTGAATGACTAACCAAAACTCGCCAAAAGTATCCAATACAGGTTACGAAAATTAAATTAAGTTAAAACTAACCAAAACGAACGGAATTTTAACGACTAACCAAAAACATTAAATTTGATTATAACGTATCGGAACCGATTCGAATGACTGAAATGAATTGGAACTAACTGAAAGTAATCGAAAGTTGATTGAAAAACTAACCAAAAGTATCTAAAAGCACCAAAAAGGGCTAAAACGTATCGGAACAGATTAAAAATATTAAAGTAAGTTGAAACTAACCCAAAGTACCTGAATTTAGGCGACTAACCAAAAACATTAAAATTGGTTATAAAGTACGGAATCGGTTCGAATTACTAATATAAATTGAAACTAACTGTAATTAACAAAAAATTGATTGCACGACTAATCAAAACTGGCCAAAGTAGCCAAAAGCACTAAGGGATTAAACCTATCGGAGCAGATTAAAAATATTAAAGTTAGTTGAAACTAACCCAAATTAACCTAATTTTGGCGACTGACGTAATTTTACCAAAAACATTTAAATTGGTTATAATGTATCGGAATCGCTTCAAATGAGTAAAATAAATTGGGAGCTAACTGAAAGTAACCGAAAGCTGATTGAATGACTAGCCAAAAGAAACTAAAAGCACCGAAACCGGCTAAAACGTATCGCTATAGATTAAAAAAATATTGGAGTAAGATAAAATTAACCCAAATTAACCGAATTTTGGCGACTAACCTTAACTAACCAAAAACAGCAAAATTGATAATAACGTATTGGAACTGGTTTAAATGACTATAATAAATTTAAATTAACTGAAATTAACCGAAAGTTGATTGAACAACAAAGCTAACCAAAAGTAACCAGAAAAGCGAAATCATAAATGAAAATAGATTAAAAATATTAAAGTAAGTTGAAACTCACTTAAATTAGCCGAATTTCGGCGACTAACTAAAATTAACCAAAAACATTAAAATTAATTACACTCGTAACGTATTTGAAGCGGTTCAAATTCTAAAATATATAAAAACCAACTAAAACTAACAGATATCTGATTGAATGACAAACCAAAACTAATCAAAAGTAACCAAAAGCACTAAAACGTATCGGAATAGGTTACAAAAATGAAAGTAAGATAAAACTAACCAAGACGATCAGACCTTTGGCGACTAACCAAAAGTAACGAAAAACGCTAAATTTGATTATAACGTATCGGAGTCGGTTCAAATGACTAAAATAAATAGGATCTAACTGAGACTAACCGAAAGTTAATTAAACGGCTAAACAAAACTAACTAAAAGTAAGCAAAAGCGAAAGAACGGGCTAATTCGGAACAGGTTAGAATTATTATCTACCGCAACGTCATGGCTAGTTATATATTAATAGATTTTCCTATCTACAAGTGGAGGGTAATTTTTTAGTTCTTCATATCGGCACCTTTTTTTATAATTATGTTAAAAAACATTATAATGTTAAAAAGGCATTTCTTTAATTTCAGTTAGTTTTAATTCAATTTAGTCACTTGAACCGACTCCGATACGTTACAATCAAATTTAATGTTTTAGGTTAGTTTTGGTTAGTTGCTAAAATTCGGTTAATTTAAGTTAATTTTAACTTACTTTAATATTTGTAATTTGCCCGATACGGTTTAGGCGTTTTTGGTGCTTTTGGTTAGTTGTTCACTCAACTTTCGGTTAGTTTCAGTTAGTTCCAATTTATTTTAGTAATTTGAACCGGATCCAATACGTTATAACAAATTTTAATGTATTTGGTTAGTTTTGGTTAGCTGCAAAAGTTCGGATAATTTGAGTTAGTGTTACTTTAATTTTTTTAATCTGTTCCGATACATTTAGTTCTTTTTGGTGCTTTTCATTACTTTTGGTTAGTTTGAGTTAGTAGTTCATCACGCATATGACATCATGTGTGACAAATGCAGCCAATCATTTGAGAAATGCACCCGGTTAATTGGCTATGTTAAAGAGGACGCCAAATAAGTCAGCTAGAGTAGTGGAGAACAACTCCGTCCGCAAAGCCATCTCCGAAAACTGACGATTTCGCAGAAAATGTGAGAGAAATACTCGTAGCGCGAGTAACGAAGTGTTTAGATTTTTAAGAAGCTATAAATTTACTTTACTAGCTTAATTTGTCCTTTTTATATTTAAATTCCGACAATTTCTCAGGTACTTTGAACCTTCTACTTTATACATGTTTTAATAGATGAATCAAGTTACAAACCGTCAAATAAATTATTTTAATAGGTATTACCTTTAATTATAATGTTTTTGAATTTAGTATACGTTACTAATTTGTATAACTTTATTACATAGTTTTATTCATTTGAATCACGTATTAAAAATTACCTTAATAGCCCTTTGAAATATCGTGTATCAAATAATAACCGAGGAAATAGTTTTGCATCAGCTAATACTTTTTGAATCTCCCCTCACAGGCTGCTCGCTGCTGCAGGTAAAACTAATTTTTTTACCGTGCTGCGGCTTTTGCGTTTGATCCAAAAACATCAAACGATTTTTGCTAAGTGAATCTACTCGATATTATTTGTACTCTGCTTACGTACTAATTTAATAAAATAATAATCCTAATTTTTTAAATACTGTTTGCGATTTGCACATTTGGTATAATACTTTAAATAGATATAAAATTCGATTATCTCATATTTATTGATGATAAAAATTAACAAAGGCCCATGTATGGCTCAAGTGGCTAAATACCTACTATTGTTTGTTGGATTATGTACTAATTTAATCAAATAGTAAGTTATGTCAAATATTGTTTACTATATGCATATTAGGAATAGTACTTCAAATAAATACAAATTTTGATTATCTCATATGGATGAATGATAAAAGATTAACATGAATTTTAAATAATGTATTAACGAAGAATGACTATTTTATTTTTTTGCTTGTGTGCTAATTTAATGATCCTAATTAAGCAATGGGTTTTTAATAAAACGTTGTTTAATAAGTAGATTACTTGAAAATTTCAAACAATTTATTAGCTAAAAGTTGACCATTTTGTGTACTTTAAGCAATTAGTTCTCTAATAAAATGTTGTTTAAGAAATAGATTACTTAAATTTACCATATTGTGTACTTATGCTCTAATTTAATTAAATATTAATCCTAATATCGTCTCTATTAGCACTCATTGTTTTGGGTGCACTCAATGTTTTGGGGGACACCAAATGTTCGTGGGGTACAAAATTGTCTGGGATACCTATAGTTCGGGGGCGGTTGTTGTTATAGTAGCATCCTAATCAGGTGGCCGCGGCTGCTACCGAACTGTTGCGGCATCCCAGTCCTCATCGGAGGACTCACCAAAAAACAATCGCCGCCTGACATGGTTCAACGAATGAGGTTCACCACGAGGTTGTTGGGGTTGCTGTTATTGTTGTCACTGCTGTTGTTGTTGTTGTGGCTGCTGATGTTGTGGCTGCTGTTGTTGTTGCGGCTGCTGGACGGGTTGTTGCGGCTGATGGATTGGTTGTTGCGGCTGCTGTACGGGTTGTTGACGCTGCTGGACGGGTTGTTGCGGCTGCTGGACGGCTTGTCGCTGTTGCTAGACGGGTTGTTGCGGCAGCTGGACGGGTTGTTGCGGCTGCTGGAAGGGTTGTTGAGGCTGCTCGACAAGTTGTTGTTGTTGTGGGTTTAACCCCATGGGAAAGCCCGCAACAATCCTCACGTTTCTACCTTCTATTCTAAGAAACCGCCCGTGCCAGAACACATCATTGTTCTCCATTTTAAAATTAACTATAAAACTATTAAATTGATTAACTATAAAACACTATTAGAATAAAATAAAAACTAAGTATAAATGTAAAATTAAAACTTATGAAGACGGTAACAATATGAATGACAAACTTATTATGGTAGCCTTTTTATAACACCATACTCTCCTGCCCAACCCAACCTGCGCGGTAATGCGCATGCGTTACGGTCGCCCATGTGCAAGGACAGGCTAATGCGGATGCGATGGGGGAGGGGTTTCAAGATTTAAAGATTAGGTCAGGGAAAAAAATATGAAGGAGCTTGTCAAGGTTGATGGGAAGGGGGGAAGGAGGTAGGTCCAGATTTGGAGGTCAGAAGGGAGGGTCGCTTTCTCAACACAATCATATAAAAGCAACTGAAGCATCATTTACGCTTAAGATGGTCTCCTGTTCGGTCGGTAAACTTTGATATGAGTTCTAATCCGTTCAGTGTCCCCAATCTTAAAAGTCAATCATTAAAAATAAATGTGAAGGTATAAAAGTGAACATTTTGTCAAATATTTGTATACCGGTAATTTTAAGTGACAATAGTGAAGTTTTAGTCAAAAATCCAAATATTTTAAAGAAATGGTAGAGGGTATTGTTCAAAATAACATTTCTAAAAATGTATCAAATCATCACATTATAATAAAACCAAAAAATCACAGATTTCGATAATAATCATTTTGATTTAAATTTATTAGAATATGATAATATTGTTTTGGAACATAATTTAAATTTGGGAGAAAATAGTGAATGTGAAATTTCACCACAATATTTAGATGATTTGACAAAATTTAAAGATTATTTACGAATTTCATCTCATACAGAAGTTAATGTAGAGCTACCACTAAAAAGATCGTTTGATTCAACTTTAGAAGAACCTCCTTGTTCTCAAATGGAGGAACAATCAAATAATATTGAAAGTACTAATTTAAACATATCAAGCAATAGCTTTAGTGATGATAATGATATAATACCTTGAGTTCAAGAAAGTCCCGCCGTAAAAACTTCTTCCATTCTCAAATCTCTCTTATCAAATACCAAATCAAACTATTTCTGTTCAGATTCTACCGTTAGTAATTTAACAGTTTCCTGCGGGCAAAATAGTGGTAACAGAAAACACCATAGTTTTCAAAATTCTATTAATAATTGAAAATACAGATGAATTCATTCCAGTTAAAAATTTTATTCTACGAAATGATCACTTTAGCGACATTTCAGGGAATAGTATGAATTCTCCATCTCCTTCTATTCAAATGAGCTGAAAACAAAATTTTAAAAGGAGGGTCTGGAAAATACTTATTTGCTTTTCTGCAAGCAAATAAGCGCTCGTAGCAAAAAGCAAAGACCGTTAACCTAAAAATGTCTTGAAGAAAAAGTATAAAAAGCGTTGTTTGGAAAAATCGAGAGATTTTTATAATACAGGTCTAATATAATTCAGGGTTAACGGTCGTAGAAAAAATAGTATATTCAACTCACATTTAACGGTTATAAAGAGCTGAGCATGAGAATATGACATTAGCCGTAGGCGAATGTCAAATGAATAACCATTGTTTAATATACTATTAAGCAGCAAATATTTAAATAAAACTTCCAAAACTTATATCCTGAATAATTTCAGGGCCCTTATGAAACACCAAAAATAGACAATTTTCTCCCGATTTAAACGTTTTTGTGACACATAGAATTTTCCAGCTCTCAATGGCTAAAAGAAAAATAAAATAATCCCACTGCTAGCCTAAAAATAAATTAGTTTTCACTATTTTTAGAATAAATAAAAAAGAACTGAAACATAAAAATTTTATTTAAAAACATATAAATATGACAAATAAATGGTTAATGACTAACATATATTCAAAAAGTAGCTTAATAACTATTTTCTCCTATTAAATACTTATTAAAGGTGCATTTTCATTACATTATAAATATTACTGCACTAACAAAAACCTGCTATATAAACTGCTTTATCTAGTAAAAAAGTATAAAATTTAGAGTATTTTTTAGTAATTTTAGAACATGAGTTTATTTAGCGCAGATAAATCAAATTGTCTTTAATTGCTTCATTTAGATTTGTTAAACTAGTAAATTGTGTAACTTTTTAGACTATTGTATAAATTTAATAAACAATCAGCCTTACGTACTTAAAAATATATGTTTTATTTATTTTAAACACCGGAAGTACCCGTATTAGGTTTATAATATACAAAGCCATTTATTAAATATCTGATAATCCCAGCCACTGTACTACTGTGTTTCATTTACTGCCTTTGGTGTCGTCGACCTTCAATGATCTCATTCTATTGATGCACTACTTTACTACGCGCATACTATAAATAGTTGGGCGTAAATCAAGGCGGAGCCAAGGGAAGCGGCAATGTCAGATGTAGGAACTTCAAAACCGGTTTTTGATCGAACAAACGGAGAAAATAGCTATTTAGTGTGATAATCCGTTATGCAAAAAGTATATGATTATGGTGACAGCATCGAAAAAATAAATAAATAGGTCCGATTTCTCGTTTTTTACTAGTTTATATGCTATTTCCTCGGTTAGTTAGGTTCCTACAGTAACTGATAAACTTTAAATTTGGCAACGCTACGTCTGTAGACATTAGGATGTGACTCCATGTTAGGTAAAAAGAACCATTTGTCCCGTCTCTTCTAGGTTAAATGTCTTTGGTTAAGACCTTCGAGCACATTTTTTTGCATCAAATCAAAAATTGACCTAACTTTACTGCGATTTATAAACCAATAGCATCATTTTCGAAATAAGTTTCATTTATATATAACATGAAAATATATCTCAAAAGTCCTTTCCAAAATATACTAGTAAATAATAATATAATAATACAAACCAATACAATCCTAAAAGTAATTCTTCCGACATAGGTAGATGTGGAGATCTCTTGATTACTCCTTCTTTCTTCTCTCAGTTTGGCTTGGATTTGTTTTGATTTTACAGCATTGGATTGAAATATGTGGATTAAACAAATTTAGTACAACTAAACTGATTTCTTTGGAATCTCGCATTCCTTGATACAACATTATCTCTCAGATATCAATAGTTCCCTACTGTCTATACGGATTATATCATTAACATCGGTACATTCCATTTCATGCATTTGCATTTTAAACAATTACAAATAGTAAGGTACCTACCGTGCATTTTTAGTCAGCTGAACAGCACAAGAGTTTGTTTATGTGCTAGGAAATTACTGAAAGAGATATTTATTTTTTGAAAATTTCAAATATATTTAGTTCATATAAAAAAATTTACAGGCGCTCGGTGCTGAGTAACTTATAATAAAAGTTAATTGTAAACGACTTGCTATTTTGGCCTTACTTCTATTTATTAATTGACATAAAAAATGCGTCGCAGAAACAAACTTTTAATATTTAACCAAGTAATCGAGGCCAAAGTCCTTTATGGAGTCATAGTATAAACACCTGGAGTACACAAATCACACAAATCCCATTATTACAGCACTCTTTAATAGATCAGTGCACTCAAACAGAACAATACACCAAAGTCTTCTACTGTCACCCAAAACGCAACAAACGCATACCACAATTAAACTTATAAAAAAGGAGTAAAAAATGCCAATAAAAGTAAAAATAACTCAACAATAATAGGACGCCAGAGCATCGCTAATGCCCCGTTGTCAGGTTATGGCCTAAAAACTGAGATTACTAGAATAACGGACTACAAGCTGGAGCACGCAGCATAGGCGCCAAAGACCGTGTGAAGAGGTAGCATTCTGAATTTCCCTTGTAGTCCTCCGAGAGTAGGATAAACTGCAAGCTCCAAGTTAATCACACATTTCCCCCTTTCTCCTTTTCTCCTGCTTACATGTTTTTCATCTGTGTTTGTCGGTCTGTTGTGAATGTCCATACCATAGAATCGTGGATTAATATTTTTCATTCCGTGTTCCCCCTTGGCTTCACAAGTTCCCAGGTATGACAAGCCATCTAGCCCAAAAGATATCCGTAGGTAATCATTGACAGGATATGTTTTGAAGATCATTAGAACCTAGGCATATGTACTGCAGTAACATTTATATGCGCGAAGCACATCCCTGGGCGTACATCGGGCCGACGAAGTGGGTGCTGGACTCCTGGATGCACATATGAACATAAAATACTTCAAGGATAGTGTATAGTCAATATATGATTTTGCATGCTGTGAATTTCACATCCACTTCAAGTGAGAGTACAGTACATAGAGTCCTTTTGGCTGGCAAACTGCCTATATTTCCATTTGAAGAGTATACATTGTTTTTTCAGCGGTAAGAGCAATTGTTATCAAGACAAATTTGGCCCGCTTATTGAGAATATACTGACAGAATGAGCATTTTCCTTGAAAACCCACCAGTTGTTCGTCAATTGCGGAATATTCTGATATTGAATAATTTTTCAGGCAACTTGAAGAAACTCTTCAAAATGTTTCTAATGGCAGCTAATTTATGACTCTATCTGCGCTCATTGCAAATATTATGCTACCAAAGCGTAGGCATTTTATCAAAAAGAAAAGACTCTTGAGACTAAACTTATAGTAGTGGAAAAAACATCTATTCATAGTCTTCCTGTATGTTATACGTTTTGTATGTTTTGGTGGTTGGATCATATTATAAACCCCGCAAAAATTAAAACCGCTATTATAGGTTTTATTTCTATTTCGTCGGTTTTAAAGGTATAGTGATTATTTGCGTTTTTAGCTAATTCATTTTCGATTTTGATGTTGCTACATTCTGTAACTATTGTGACAATCGACGAATACAGGATCAGCGAAAAACGTTCTCATGGAGTTACGCATTTTTTTCTTCAGATATAGCTCCTGGCAACTGAGGAATTATATTTTGCATTCGCGTTCAATATTCTCTCTCGCTAGTGTTTTTGGGTCATTTTGTTGCCCTGTTTCCAAATAGTGTCGTTGAAGATCACTGAGCGGCACATCCTCATTTATCAGAGATATCCATTTCTTCTTCATATTCGGAGGCAACTACTAAATTTCTTTCGTGATTTTCAAGGTCGCAATGATTCAGAATCAGATTTTGCGCTTTCCTCAAAGAGTTGCATCAATCTTTCCTGTTCTGCGGCATAATAATCAATTTTTGTAAAATGGTTATTTACGTGCCCTGCAGACCATAAAAATATGTAACTACATTTATTCCTAAACTACCGTACATAAAATTACATACCTGTCAGATAAAAACGA
>MU185164.1:88523-120804 GCA_016904865.1 Pissodes strobi
TTTTTTTTATATATTACTGTTAGTATATAGTTCTGTACAACATTTAATCGTTTCAAAGCATCACTGTACAGGCCACCCCACACAACAATACCGTACCTAATTAATGCTTTAACAATAGCTTTATAAGCTGTAATTAAAACTTTTTTACTCAATATTTCTCTTAAAGTGTAGAACTTATAAATTAATTTTCTTATATTGTTTGTTAAATATATGATATGGAGATCCCACTTTAAATGTTTGTCTACAATGACTCCTAAATATTTTATTGATGAGACCTCCTTAATCGTTCCATGTAGGTTGGCAATATCAATGAATTCAAAATCAGGGCGATTAGCTTCATTATGGGAGAAAGCGACATAATTTGTTTTTGAAACATTAAGTGTTAGTTTGAAGGTGATGTCTAGCCAATCCCTAATTTTGGTTATTCCATCTTGAACCCTATTTTTAACTTCGTTCCAAGTTTTTCCATAGAAAACGGCGGCGGTATCGTCAGCAAATTATACTATAGTTCCATTCTGAAGTTCTAAGTTGGTTAATGAGTTAATATATGTTATGAAAAGTATAGGACCTAGTACAGTACCTTGTGGTACACCGATCACTATCTTTCCCGGATCACTCAATATATCTCCCATTTTAACAAACTGTTGTCTGTCCCTAAGGTAAGTTTCAAAGACATCCAGCACTGTACCTCGCAGCCCACATCGACATAAAATATCCAGGAGCAAGCTATGGGGCACCGTGTCAAATGCCCTTGCCAAAACCAAGAATACTGCAACAGCTTTATTTTTGCTTTCAAGTTGCTCAGTTACCGTTTTTGTTAATTCATATAGTGCATTTACTGTTCCCACCCCGCTAATAAATCCATATTGGTTTTTGGATATAAATCCGGGCATATTAAGAAATTTTACAAGCCTGTCCTTGAGACATTTTTCGAATATTTTTGCGAAGTTATTTATTAAACTGATCGGACGATAGGTCCCAATGTTCGCTTTACCACCCGATTTAAAAATTGGCGTCACTACTGAAGTTTTAAACTGTTCTGGAACAATGCCTGTATTAAAAATTAGATTAATTATATGTACCAGTGGGGCGATTAAGTGAACATGTGATTTTTTAATTAGCTTAGTATCAAGCATGTCTATACCTGGAGCGCTATCATTTTTTAGACTATTTATTTGATGTATTATTTCTCTATCATTTCCGGGATTTAAAAAGAGAGAAGACTCGTTATTGAAAGTTAAAGAAAAAGTATTCACTGGATTCTGAACTTTGTTAAGCATTTCAGTACCGATCTTTACATAATACGAGTTATAATAATTGGCCATACTCTTAGTGTCAGTAAAAGCATATGTATCTTTTTTAATAGGTGGGATATTTTTTTCTTTATGTCTGCCATCTGTCGCTTCGTTTATTATTTTGTAAACTTGTTTTAGATTAAACCCAGCATTTTCTATTTTATTCTTATAATAGTCGTGTTTACATTTCTCGATTATTTTTTTTAAATTGTTACGATATTGCTTATATGCTCTGTTACTAGTTTCACTGTAATTATTTAAGAGCTCTTTTTTAATTTTTTCCCTCTTTTTAATGCTTAAAATTAATCCATTAGTTATCCAAGGCTTTCCTTTTGTGTGTTTTTATTAATGTAAGTTTTTGTAGATGTAGCGCTGTCGAGTACATTGGAAATTATTGTATAAAATTGGTCCGTGGCTGACTTCACATCAATCAGTATGGTATTTACATTTTTTTCTGTTACAGCTTGCTTATTTTCATTACTTTTTACACATAGCAAGACGGGGTAATGATCCGTTACATCAGAGTGAATGACATATGAGTTTATGTTATGTAGTTCTTTATTAAAGTTACAACGAATAAATATATGGTCTAAACATGATCTACTTTCCGACGTCACACGAGTTGGCGAATTTAATGCCTGATATAAACCCAAAATGATTCATAATGGAAATATAAGAGTTTACTCTCGTTTCATTATTCTCCATGATATTTATATTAATGTCACCCAAAAATATACTTAAGTGTGAATCTTTATTAATGTTTTCTAAAAAGGATTCAAGTTCTTCCAAGAAATATACCTTATTTGTGTTTGGGGGCCTGTACATGCACACAACATTAATCATATTATTGTATTTCTGTATAGTAATATTACTTATAGTTACCTTCGGTCTATTTAGTAAGAAATGTTCGATATGAATAATCAAATTAGTTCTCACAAAAATTACGACACCGTCGTTTTTATTATGCTTAGCATTATTAAAATACATTGAGAACCCATCAATATTATACTGGCCGTCAAAACATTCGAACGATTCACTCAGAACTATTATGTCACATACTTCTAAATTTTATGCATGCAAGAAGACTACAAATTCATTAAAATTTTTGTGAATACTTCGAATATTTAGATGCAATACATTCAACATATTACTCCGGAAATTGACACTGTTCTGCAATAATTCTTTACCGTCAATGCATTCTTGATGGATTTCGTTCCTGAGTGATTCCAGACTTTGCAAAATCACCGACTCTTGTTGCTCAGTAGCCATTTCCATCACCATAGTCTATTTTTCCACGCACAGTGTTGAGCAGGTACTTGTAGGAGGACACTCAGGATTATTGGCTTCATGACTAACATTATAATTGACTTTATACTTTTCATTGGCCCTGGTATATATATATATATATATATATAGTGTACAAGTGGGGTCTAATATCAAACTGTCGAATAACTTAATAAAAAGCTGTGGGCAAAAGAAAATTCATGGGGTCTTCGATACCCCCACATGTGCATCTAAGGATTAAATAGATTTTCAAAACGTTTATCAAGAGTATGCAGTTGTATTAAAGATTTATAATATTCATAGCAATATTCAGAATCAATCTTTTAAACTGTTCCTCTGATTTATACGAATGTATTGTATGAGGTAACTAAAGGGCGGTATCTATCGGTAGCTATTTAGGTCATGGTATTTATGTCATTTAAGTCACAATTAAATTTCTCATGTCTCTCTATTAAGGTGGACTAGAACGTATGTCTATACATAGCGATGTAACTGAGTATATTTCCTTTTTCGCGAACAATATGGTAATTTATTGTTACCGTATTTTTAAGTTAGTTAGAGATCCATAAATTCCTAAGCCTTTTATATTTTGAACAAAAACCAATTTAGAATTGGATGGAAGTGAAGCTCCAAGAAAAATGGATCGAAATAATGTCTGAGTAATAAAAGGCAAACACGCTTAAGTACTATTTATTGCTTGTTTGCTACTTCTGCACTTTAGAAATTAGAAAATATTGCAAGCCACAATACTTCAGCAAAAATAACACGGGTGCCTTAAAATGTTATTCTGGAGAGTCTGAGCCATAATAAAACTATTTTCATTACTTTAATGTATTTTTTTTTGTAATGCAAGAGCTTCTTTAAATCTAAAAAGTTATAAATTTCGTAGGCCTCATATATTTGGCTAAAAATAATGGCATTAATCCCAAGGATGGAAAAGAAGAAATACTGCATGATGGCGCCTCCCAGATCAAAATACTCCGGAGGTAAAAAAAGCCTCCCATTCGGATCTCCGGGTGGAGGTTGGCCTAGGAGGACCATCAGGTCTGAATATCTGCATGACAGAAAATAGACTTCGATTGGACTTCTGCAACATAAGAGGCATCGACACAAATATTAACTAGTTCCACCAATATTTAACATCAAATAAGCCTCATATTTAGCTGTATCAGAAACAAAAGTGAAATCAAGTACTACACATGTTTACTTGAATATATGCGGATATGACCTTTACTCCCGATTTTGATATAACTCTGAATTAGCTGTTTTTATACGAGACGATGTATGTTGCCAACGAGAAGAATCATATGAAGCTAAGCACTTCGATATCCTGTGGCTAAAATTAAACACAGATCAACCACCTAGCGAACACCAATATAAACGGCTTTTCTTAAACGTTAGCAATCAAATTGATTTACTGCAGAGCAACTATCCAACGACAGAAATTGCCATAGCCGGAGACTCCAAAACGTACATGACATCGACTGGTTGAAACACTTCAGCAAAAACGACCATGAAGGACGAGTGGCCGAGACTTTTGCTATAAATCAAAAAGACTTTACTTGCCTCCTGGATCCATTCTTAGCAACTAATTCTGACCTTTACACCGTAACTGTCCAACCTCTGTTTGGCTCATCAGAGCATTATCTCCGCAACCTATGATTTTGCTATCAAATTACAGGAGCCACAGGTATCCCGAAAGGTTTGGCACTACAAATCTGCAAAGTGGCGTAATCTTCGCGGGTTATATCTTTCTTTTCCGTGGAAAGATGTTTGCTTTAAGTATCAAAACTCCTCTGATTCTGTTGATGAGATAAGTTATCCTAGCTGATATGGATGCTTTCATCCTCTATTATATGAAAGGTATCCCAAACGATAAATCATGGTTTGGGAAAAACATCTCAAGAAAGGTCAAAGCTGCCGCCTACCGCAAATGGCGCCGAGATCCGACAGCCGAAAATCGAATAAAATTATATTTATCACAACTAGAAACCAGGGTAAGCAGACCATTGACGGGGGCAAGGAGGGATATGACGAGTAGATCAAGAAAAAGCTCCTCAACTGTCCTACCATATCAAAATCCTTTTGGTCAGTTGCCAAAGCTGTCAATCACATATTTTCCACCAAGTAAGTAAGTAATGTAACAATATACAAAGTCATTAAATTTGAAAAAACACTAAAACCTTCCGGAACAATGAATCGAAATATTGGAATTAAATCCATGCAACTATTTCACTCATATTTCTTCGTTATATTTCCTATTAAAAAGGCTTTGTTAAGTATTTGAATTCACATCTCACTGTCACATCCGCATTGAGTACTACAAAGGTCTTGTTGCGTAAATTCATAAAGGCAGCCGAGATCCTTCTGAGAAAACTTATTTTATAGTAATGGCTTCGTTACAGATTTTAAAGATATATTACTAAGAAAATTTGTATTGATAATAGGTTCAGAAAGTGGAAATCGGCTAAAGTTATAGGTATAGTGACGGAGTTGAGGTTAAACATTCTATTAATCTTTACCGTTTGATGATAATAAGCGTACGTATAAATTATTAGATTAATTTAGCTCCTTTTCTGCAAAGATTGGCTTCTATCTTTGTTTGCAAATCTTATATAATACCGGATTATAATCACCTCATACAGAAAGGAAGTCAAATGTGAATAAAGAGTTAAATTGCCGTATTAAATCTGAAACGAAGTTTGACACTTAATTATTCATCTGAATATAAACTTTTCTAAGTTGACAACCTAATTTTCAGCAAATTCTGAGCATTCCCGCTTATCGCTTTCTGTGCCATGTAACCCAAATGCTTTCGTAATTTGTTTATCTCTATGCTCGCCTTGGCATGATTTTAGAGCCTTGTCAAAATAGTCGTTAACGTTTATGTTTATATCTTATTGTGGGGTTTTGCTCGACAGGTACTCTCAAAATGCATCGAAAATTAGAGAATGAAGTTGGGAAGACAATATTTGCATACGCGACATTGGGATAAACGGAACTTTAAGATGGTTTAAACGATCATAAAGCTATCTTGCTTACTATTACAGCCCTAATAAAAAGCGAAATAATATTGCACATAAATATATACTAGAAATCCGATGCAAATGCTCTAAATATTTTTCTTATTGAACATTTTCAGTTTCGGGAAACTACAACTTGTGGAACTGAGACTATAGGTAGCATTCGTTTAAGGACATCCTTAAGAACGCTTGTGAAACCAAACTCTAAATCTATCTTTTATTCTGGCATGGTAATATCTTTAACAAAAAGGACTGCAGTTCAACAAATGAAACGAACGTAAAACCAGCCCTTTAGTAAATAATAAACCAAAATGAAATTTAAATTTCATATGTACGTGAACAAAGATATCACTAGAGAGTGCTCTAAATAAGTAGTTCTTCTAGATTTTTGTCATGCTCAAAATCGGTAGGCATGGTACTAGTAGGTATGCTTGCTGCAAAAATTGCACGTAACATCTATGAAATCTGGAATATATGGGTCTGCACGGCCTTATTGCTCGCTCCTGGATACAGAAAGAGCGCTCGACCGAGTGTGGCACAATGGACACACTGAACCCTATCAGACAGACAGCATAAAGGCAACTAATTTAATCGGTCTGAGACCCAATATAAGGCTTTTCTAGTTTTTTTGTTTAATAAAATGTGATATGTGCCTATATAAGGCGCCTTTTACATTTCAGAAGAATTGCGTCCACCAACCAACTCTGTCAAAAACAGCAGCAGTATAATGTCTCATATACGTTACCCCAACGGAATCAATGTTGATGCAAAGAAAAATACACCTTACTTTCGTATATCCTTAATATATCGGCCAACAAACTTTTCAAAATGCTTACGAATGTGATACTGTATTACTCTTCCAATTGCCGGCAGGATTATTGACATATTAAACAATGCTCCAACATATCCCACCACACTTGCTCTCGATGTATAGAAAAGTTCATTTGGGGAACCAATAGGTAGGTCCCTATGTACAGCTCCGATTACTTGTACTTAAGAAGAATGCAAAGTCTTTGTTTGTAAATGGGGAATAAACCTTAACATAGACGAGATAAGGATGTGTATACTGTCGAAAATGCTTGAAAAATATTTCCCCTTATTCGGCATTCAAAAGATTAGCTTTTGCGATGTAGATACTATCGCATCTACTGATTTTAGCTTTCCATCGGGCGCACCTAGTTTTGAAACAAGATCGGGCGCAATATATCTCACATATCAGTTGCAATTTAAATGTCGCAAGAACTCAAATAAGCATATAGTATGATATTATATTTAAGTACCAACATATTGTAACACAAGAAAAGGTTAAACACAAATAATCCTACAGAAAATACCAAAAAAATATTACACTCTTATTAGCAACCTAATAATCGTCCTGTACACTTACTCTGATCTTAAAATATTTTTGATACACAAAAACACAAAAACAACATACTGAAGACAAAGTTCTTCATCACAAATTCTAAATAAGTAATTTGTTAGTCTCCTTTTTTCTGCTATACATGGCATACAAGATTACTTTTTCTGGGGATATTCCTTATGTCATCGGAAGGCTGACATGCTTATTGATTGTCAACGCTTTTGGAATATAGAGATCTTAATTTCATTTGCAATGATCTAGGAATGTATGTTCTATTCAAACTTCTTCTATTTAATTGCTATAATGCTAGTTCTGCGTCTCCATTTGACGGTTTGTCCATTTGTGACATATATATAGCAACTTTTACTACTAACACTGATATATTACCATATTTGATTCGATTTGATTTATATATTAGTCATTTTCTACTTATTTTTCAAATAGTTCGAAATATCAAGTAGCCTGGAAGTTCAGTTGACAACTGACAGATATGATATCGTAACAAGAAGCGTTTTTTCACGAGCTAACTACAATTAACCACGGCATACTACATGATACAACTTTGTTTTCACGAGGATTAATTTAATTGTGGTAAGTGAGGGGAAGTTTCGTGACGTCACTATTACATGATCATTTTTCAACTGCGGCTTACTACAACTTACATATGTGACGAGGTGTGGTACTCGAGGTTTGTCATGGCGGATTAATTTTGAAACGTTAAACATGTGAAATGTTTGTTTTTTTTTCATTCTGAACAAGTTTGTAAATTATACGTTCATGAAATTCTTCTATAGAAGCCTCATATGCATCGGAATTCCGACTCAAATGTGCCCCAAATGGGATTTAGACAGCATAAAGTATCCTGAACATATTCATCGAAAAAATACCATTAGTTTGCTTATCTCCAGAGGTCACCATTCTGTCATTAAAAATATGAGTAAACGTTCTGCACTGATCAAACTGATCATTTTCAAATAAATATGCAAAATATCTATATTCTTTTCTAGCAATGCAAGATCTAACTACGGTATTTTGGCGAAGACAGAAGCAGACAGTACAATTTGTGGTGGGGTGCCCGCTTGGCACTTACTTCAGTATTACTTATAGTTAACCGTGGTTACTCGCCAAAAAACGCTAATAATCTCCTGACAGCTCCATACATACAAAGTACCTTCTTTCCATCTAAATTTTGACAAAATCGCATTATTAATAAGAATATTATGGGGAGTCATGAAAAGTGAGTTATACTGTATATAATTTTTTTACTAATAGCACTGATACAATCCTTATCATTATTAGAATTGATTAGATTTTGAAATTAATCATTTCCTACTCATTTTTCAAATAATCCGAAATGACAACTAGTTATCAAACTAACAAGTTTGACATTTTCCGTTTCCGTTTCATTACCCAACTAGCAAATATAGTTCCCAGTCCTTTTTAAAAAGTCACTGCCCCTAAAGTATAGTTCCTAGACCCACCCTGCCACTTAAAATGTTACTCTATAAGGAATAGTCACTTTGAAGTATTTTTCGAGAGTGACCGGTTAGTGCCTACCTACCATAAAAGTGGAAAATAATCACCCTGATTGCAAGTGGCAAACATGTAATTTAAAGAAGTGGCTGGAACTACCCTAATCTTCGAATATGACACCATAAAAGACCAAAAACTTTATAGTATGTTTTTAAAGTAGCGGTCACTAACAAATGCTACCAAAATGCCTCCATTAAGTTTTTGTTACTTTATAGAAACGATTTAAGTTACGAGGTAGTGGCGGCCACGACACCTAGTTACTTCTAATTTATAGTAGCATTGAAAGTAGCAAAATGGTTACTGCTACCTTCCTAGGTCACTATAAAGTTATTGTTTCTATAAAGTTGCCTCTGGGTAGTTACAATTGTCACTTTATCAATCCCAAGATTTTAAAGTTCCAAACGGGTTGGGTTGGCCTAATATATTATTTTGTCATATAAACCCACTATTTTAATCAGTAAAGTGGATTGCGTTTTGGAATTTACCTACAAAAGGAGTTAAAATCGCATGGTAAATAACAAAAAAATTATAATGGCTTCCATAATTATATTCCATCATCACATTTATTTTTATGAATTGTGAAATTGCATGAAGAGGTCGCTGCGAATAAAGTATAACAGTTTAACGAAAGTTCCACATATCGGTGGAAAACACTTGGCTGCCACGAACCCGCAACTAGGCAGCTTCGTAACAGATAAGTCGCATTCACCAGTAGGCTACTTTATAGTAACACATCATAGTAACTCTTTTGGTGGCAAAAACTACCCAAGACACTACCCGGCTACTCAAAATCTTTTCCCATTTTGGTCGCAGTTACTTAGCAGCTACGAATATACGACGTAGCCGCCGATGGTCACCGCCCACTTTGTAGTGGCTTTGATAGTAGCAGTTACGTATCTGCCACCATAAATGCTAGTTGGGTATTGACCTAGGTTTTTTTATTATTATTTACCTAGGGTGAGAAATATTACTTCTCATTTGAGGAATGGAGTAAATAATGGTGATTTATCATGTTAGTAGTAAAAAAAAATGTTTTCGATCGCAGTGAACGTACGAGATCGTTTTTCCAAGAACTGATGCAAGGCTTAGACAATAAATAAAATTGGTATTACACACTGATCGAATACGCGGATGGAAATGGTAGAATGCCTAAGAGGTCAACTCTGCGACGTTGCGCGATTTATAACTAATTACAAAATACTTGGAGATGTGCTTCATAGATCAGATGCGCCCGACGCCGACGGAAGGTTAAGCATGACCCAAATCTAGAAGAACTACTTCATTTGTTCCTTCTTTAATGAGTTATTCACGTACATAAGAAATTAAACTCTCATTTTGATTTTATCATTTACTATAAGTGGCTGGTGGGACTCCAGTTCTTTTTGTAAAAGATCTTTCCATGCCAGAATAATGGTTAGAGTTCTGTTTCACCGATTATAATGGATTATAATGTGCTTAGCGTTTTCAAGTATGCCCTTAGACGAATGCTACTAATAGCCTCGCTTTTACAAGTTGTAGTTGCCCGAGACTGAAAATGTTCAGTAAGAAAAATATTTACAGTATTTTCATCTGATTTTTAGTATATGTTTCACTTTAATATTATTTGGCTTATCATTAGTTTCTTAATAGTAAGAAAGATAGCTTTATGATGGCTTAATACATCTTAAAGTCCCGTGTATCCCAATTGCGCTTATGTCAATATTGTCTTCCCAACTTCGTTGCATTTTAAAGGTACCTATCGAGCAAAATCCCACAATACGATATAAACATAAACGTTAACGACTCTTTTGACAGGACTCTACAATCATGCCAAGGCCAGCATAGAGATAAATAAATAAGAAAAGCATTTGGGTTACATGGCACAGAAAGCGATAAGCGGAAATGCTGAAAATTTGCTGAAAATTAGATTGTCAACTTTGAAAAGTTTTTATTCAGATAAATAATTAAGTGTCAAACTTCGTTTCAGATTTAATGCGGCAATGGTATAGGTTTATTCAAAGTTTTACCCCAATTCCGTCGCCTCACTTATACATTTAGTCGATTTCCACGTTTTTTAACCTATTATCAATACAAATTTCCTTAGTAATATACCTTTAAAAGGTGTAACGAAGCAATAAATATAAATTAAGTTTTTAAAGAGTTATTAATTTTAAATCAAAAATAATATAAAATAACGTTTTATATACTTTGGAATTTTTGCAAGTGTTATTTGCATGACTACTTGCCTCTTATATCACCCTCATAACAGCGCATGCATTTGATCCGGATCACGGTCTACTTCCACTAAATATCCACACGTTCCTGTGAAAAATGGGACAAATCTGCTAGAGAAAAACCGAGAATCGGCATATCTAGGGTAGTATACAGTGACCGACTGAAAGGAAAGTTTTATATGCAGTAACCAGCAGAATGAAAAGTTTTAATTATAGACATTTAAAACATATCATTTTTATCAACAGTTGATGAATGAACTTATGAACAGTTTTGTGCACAAAAAAGTCGTACATTAATAATTAGAGGCTATTGTAAGTAATCCTTGTCAATTTAAACTGACAAAACTGTTGAAATACAAAATGATTTTTACAGTTAACACGCAATTGATTGCCATACGTTTTTTATAAATATTGTAATGCCTCTGCTGGAATAATCCTGTATGTACAAGATGACCATAAGAGATATGAGCCAATATTATAAATATGAATATAAAACTCAGATGGGAGACTGAGGAACACGTGGAATCGAAAAACCAAAAATAACTAACCAGGAAAAGGACAATGTACTTTTGCAGTATTTGGAAGACAATTCAACATACACATTTCCTGTATTTAGATCCACAGCAGCAAGTCACAGAATACAAAAATCTCAATTAAAAACTTATGCTGATTCTAAAAAAATTACTCTATTTAACGGATATAAACAGACTAGGGCAATTTTCGCTTTAGATAACAGTTTACACGAAAATTGGGATACAGATGTCTTTACCGATACAAAAGCTTTCGAGTTAGGGATGTAATAGAGGGTGTAAGTGGTGCAATTTTACATTTTTGGGTTAGCTTTGCGGTATTTTTGTAGAATATCTCGTATCGAGAAAAAAGTGTGGAAATTATAAGTCAAGAACACCATATTATAATACTAAAAGGATTAAGGCAAGTGTATGGAAACAGTTTATAGAATTATTATGCATTTAAGATGAAAATAAGAAATGGAGCAGTTTATAAGGAATGCGTCATTAAATTGATGTAGAATCTTATCGCCAAACAAATGCAAAAAATGATGTTCACCAAGTTTCAGATTAAATTTGATCCATTTTCCGATATTGTAGAAGCTAGATCTGCTCTAGCTATGGTGTTTTCTCATTGTGCTAGTGCTCCTGCACTCTTGCACTGTTGCAGTACTTGCTGCCTTGTAGTTAGTGGAATTGTGTTTGGATTTTGTGTGTATGTTCTGGAGATTGAAGGAACGTAGTGAATAAGGAACGCTTTGAACGCCGCCGTGAAGGCGTTAGTGGAGGATCGAGAAATTTGTTTTTGCGATTTGAGCAGACAAGAGAATTGCTGTAGAAACCTAGGCGAGGCAGATCGATTCGGATTTTGCAGATTTCTCTGCAAGTCCACATCGGCCACCCCAGGAAAGAACTACACGTGATACACGGGGTGTTACCCCCTGACTCAACTTCTACGCATGGAATCCATACGGCGAGCTACCCCGTGCAGTCCCTTAATGCCCGTACACCCCCGTTGTCAGGAACCCGGCATAGGACGTTAGCGCTGCTCTCGTCTCCAGCTGTTATTGAGATAATTCTTGTAGATAGTTATTGAGTTTGAAATTGAAAATTTTGGAAAACATTTAAGTTAAAATTTTTTGAAAATTTTTGGAAATTTGTTATTTTTAATTTATGAAAAGAACCTTTTTGAGAAATTTTGAAAAATTTTGAAAATTTTTGAAATTTTGGAAATTTTTGAGATTTTGAAAATAAGAATGATATTGATATTATATATTTTGGTTTTTGATTTTTTATATAGTGTAGTGTGAGTGTAATTTAGTGTTCTGGTTGAAGTAGTAAACTTTTGTATACTGTTCTGTTTGGATGAGTAATTCTGCCGAATGGTGTTTTTATGATTGGATTTGTGTGATTGCGTACTTGTCCCAAGAATATTGTGTGTTTGCCTGCCAAGTAGCTGTTGATTGTGCCTATTTTGAGATCGTTGTGTGTCTCTGTGTTGCGAACGTACCAAGGTGCGTTCACAATTATTTGTCTAAGTGTTTTGCTTTGGAATACTTGTAGTTTCTTTGTGGTTGTTTTGCATGCCTGTGTGTAAACTATGGCTCCATTAAGTACTTTGGGCTTTATTACCTAGTTATAAAGCAGCAATTTATTATTAAATGACATTTTACTTTTTCTGCTAATTAATGGAAAAAAGGCTTGTTTGGCAGCAATGCCTTCGTTTACTTTTGCTTGGATATGTTTCTTGAATGTAAGTTTACTATCTAGGGTTACCCCTAGGTATTTTAGAGAGTCAGACCATCTTATTATTGAATTTTGAGAATTTAAATTTGAAATCTGTTTTTACGTTTAGTTGTTATGAGCATGGCCTGCGTTTTATCGTCGTTAATGTTGATATTCCAGGATTCAGCCCATTCGTGTAGTGTTGTATGTGATTTTTGAGCCTTAGGCGACTGTTGTGTATTAAAAATATGCATGTGTCATCTGCGTATATGGAGAGTTTTGTGTGTGGGTGTCTAGGTATGTCTGTTGTGTATAGTGAGTATAGAGTAGGCGATAGAGGAGAGCCTTGGGGGATTCCTGCCTCTATGCGCCTTGTGGTGGATAGTGCTGTATTTATTTGTGTAGTAAAAGATCTGTGTTTGACGAATTATGCGATTAATTGCGTTAGTGGGGGTGGTATTTTGTGTAATCTGTCTAGTTTATGTATAAGTCCCTCATCCCAAACATTGTCGAAGGCTTTTTCGACGTCGAGGACTACAATTTCGGTCGATGCCCGTCTTTGTATTAAGTGAGTGTTCAATCTTTCCAGCATAACCTTCTCCGTCAGCTTGCTCAGTGATAAAAGCAAGCTAATGAATCGCCAGTTCTGCGGAAAGATCAAATTTTTGTTTGGTTTTGGTTTATAGTAGTGATAGTATTGTGTTGATGATGTATGTGAGTTTGAGTAGGGCTGTTTCTGGTAAGTTTTTGAGTGCTCTGTTTGGTATGTTGTCGTGACCGGGTGCTTTTTTCGGGTTCCATTGCGCAATAAATTGGAAAATTTCTGTGTTGTGTGTCGTCGTCTTGGTGTTCGTTTTCGTATGTTAGTATTTCTCTGCAGTGTCTCTCTGAGGTTGCCTCGTGATCTATATCCTGAGCCCCATCTCATAAGGTGAATTGCGATTCCAGCGAGTCTGCGAAGGCCTCGGCCTTCTCTTCGGTGGAATACACCATTCCTCTCAGTCCATGGATATTAGGATATGCCACTTTGTTACGTTCTTGCAACGTTTTGGCAATTTTCCATATTGAGTTGTCTTGTATGATGAGTGTGGTGGGGTATTCAGTCCACTTGTTGTTTTTGTGTGTTTTTATGTCTGTTTTGATTGTGTTCGTGAGTCTGTTTGCTTGTGTCTGCGTTGTTTGTTACTTTGGCTCGTCGTTTTAGCCTGTTTCGGAGCCCTATGTTGTTTTTTATGCTATGTGGGAGTGCGTATGGATTGTTTTGTTTTGTGTGTACCGATTTTGTGGCTGTGTTTATGGCTGCTTGTATCTCCTCGGTGAATCTAGCAACTCCGTTGTCTAGCTCCTCCTTGGAGGCGATGTATGGTAAGTTTTGCATGTTTTTTGCTAAGTGTTCTTTGAAAACGTTCCAGTATATGAAGTGTTGAATATGTGCTTGTTCGTGTTGATCCGATGAAGATATATCCTCCAAGTTGTCAAACACAACATTATGTGCGATGTTTTGTGTTAGCGCTATGTCCAGTATATCTGCGAGATCGTGATGAAAGTGTGTGGGTTCAAGTAGTGCATGTACTGAGAAGTAAAGTTCTTGTGAAGCTCTTAGCAATGCAGTGCCGCTTGTATTAGTAACAGTGCATCCACAAGATCTGTGCTTTGAGTCCCCCGCCGCAAGAACTGGCAGTGTGTTCGTCTAGTGTTAGTTTGAGTGTTGGTGATTTATACACTGAGTGAATGACAACATCTCCGTCAGTTAGACTGACTTTGATGCTTGTCACCTCCAGTATATCTGATTGCGGTGGTTGTATTGTGTCGTGAGTAATGTTGTTTTTTACAAAAATGGCAGTGCCGCCCCTATACGCTGTGCCCTGTCGTTTCTGTATATTGTGTAATTTTTGATATGTAATTTTGTGTGTGGGCATAAGTGTGTTTCCTGAACGAGGGCAATGTCGATATTGTTTTCAGTCAGGTAGTCAGCGAACTCATGTCTTTTGGGGTAAAGAGAGTTCGCGTTCCAACTGACTAAAACTTAATGTTTGGGATTATTAGCCATTGAAATTAGCGAATAATCTCAATACTGGGTTTTTGTTTATTATATCTAAAATTTTGTTCAGCTTTGCTACTAGGTCTTGTTCGGACATAGGGCAATCAGACCACCGTTAGGTTGCGACATTGCCTTGGTTTGGGAGTTGTTGATTGTGTTTCTGTTTGTGTTTGAGGGTACTGTATTGATGGGTTTGGATATCTGTTGTTGTTGCTGTTGTGGTTTCGTGATCTGTGCGTATGATATGTTGGTGTCAACTGGTCGTGTTTGTGGTAGTGGTCTTTTGTAGTTCGGATTTTTTGTGCAAAGTGGGTAGTTTGCTGGGTGTTCCCCCCGCAGTTGCAGCACTTTGCTGGGGTTTCTGTAGTTTTTTTTCATTCCTTGTAAAAATACAGGCCTGCGCACCTATAGCACACGGGTTTGGCAAAACAGTTTGAGATGGTGTGTCCAAACTATTGACATTTGTGGCACTGGGTATGAATTTTGTTTGTGCTCCCTCTTTGAAGCTTGACTACGACTGGCATATTCTTGATTCTTTCTTCTTCCAGAATTATTGAGTTTGATTGAGGGAGAAGTACTTTTACAACATCAGTAAGGTACTAACGTCTCCTACCGGTTTTTAGTCAGTAGATTTCTTTAGGGTGGTACCCGGTCTTCTATGTCATGTTTTGTATCTTTGATATTCATTTTATTGTCTAGGCCTTTGATGATGACGTTTAGAAGCCTTTCTTCCAGGAGGAAGTAGTAGTGGAAAGGGTAATTTTTATTTTTTAAGAAGTTTGTGATGCCTCTATGATCGTCAGGAGTTTTTGGGGTTATTTGAATGCCTAATTTGGATTTTTTGATATTTTCGAAACTGAATTTAAGATAAGTCATATCCTGATATATCTTATTCCAGTGTTCGGGGCACCTTATGACGATCGGCACCACATCGGATTTATTGGGGACTGAACTATTGTTAGGGGTGGCTTGGGCCTTGCCTACCGGTTTCCCGGCTTGAGTTTGGGCCGATGCGATGGATTGGCCTCAGCGTGCTTCTTCATAGAGGAAGCTAATGTTGGTTTGATAGTGGCAGGAAAATTGTTTTGAGGGACTGGGTCAATCTTGGAGTTCTTCAGAGGTGGTAACTCCTCTGAAGCTTGCTTTCTGGAAGGTTTGACTGCAGAGTCGGAAGAGACTTCCATCTATTCTTCCTCCTGTACTGCGGTTACGAGAGGATCACGGTGGTATGTGTTGTGTTTATGTGAGTGCTGTTTGTGGTAGCTTGTGTTTGTACCACATTTAGATGGTTCGACACGTCTGACATTTTATTAGTTAAATCAGCGATCAATAAATTTTTATCGCTGAGTTGTTTTGATTGTTCGCTAATTTGTTTGATTAGGTGAGCTGACTGCTCAGGGAGTAATTCGTTATTTTTATTGAGATCCGATTTCAGTCTATGTATTGTTTTGCGGAGCTCTTGGTTTTCGGCCTCGAGCTTTTTAATTATTGTCGATTCCATCTTAATGTGTGAATATGGTTTGTGTTGTGTAGTATTTGTCGAGAATGTATTTTTGTGCTTACCCGACGTCGTTATCTCTTAACGGTCAGTGATTTATCACGTACTCTGCTAGTCGTCGCTCCTTGCGTCGCCTGGTGATTGGCCGGCGGAATCGCTGGGCAGGCTTCCCTCCCGCCTGGAATCTCCTTAATCTTCGTCGTGTTGGTGTTGAATTTCGTAGTGGAATCTTCTAAAGTGGCGAGGTTCATGCACTCGAAGTACGACCGGTCGCCACTTTGAAAGGCTAACGCCAAACATTTTTATGTGTTAGTAAATGCCAACCACAAACGATTTTTGGGATGCATAGACAATACTAAAAAGTACTATGTAGCTAGTTGTCGTTAGCGTTATTTTCACTACTTCGCTTTCACTGTTTTGGAGATTTTCGGAGAGCGGTTTGAAACACGTGTTACCAGCGCGACCGTCGGCAACAGATTCAACAATCAGCTAGATCTGCTCGTGATGCTAAGCGTTGACAATTACAAACGGATCTTTTTAAGAGAATATCAAGTTCTGCAGCATTATCTAATGAAGATCATAACAGGATGCTTGACTGTGGGACGAGGACACGCCAGAGGGTCTTCAACGCAAGTTGTTCCACGTTTCTTCCCGAGAACTGACTTGGCAAGATGGGGAAGGATGTTCGGCTAGTATAAAATACTTTGTGGAGGAAAAAGAAAGCAAAGGAAGATTTACAGGCTGCATATGATATAAGGAAGCATCCGTAGTCAAAGGGGTGGTACAAAAATTGCCCTGTCGGGAAAATTACAATTTCTATGTGGCTAAAATCTGCTGCCACCGAGGAAGGCATTGATGCCAAGAAAGTAAAGATCACTAAAAATTTAGCGAGGGAAACTGCAGTGTCCAGCTTAGCAAAAGAGGATATCAGTGAACAGTAGCTGATAAAGATCACAAGACATAACAATAGCCAGTCGTTTAAACTTTTTTTGCAAATGGACATTCATCATCATAAAAGCCTTATTCAGGCTAAGAGATAACCCCGGTAGCGTATTGTCATTATGTAGTACAGTACAGAGCGCCAGGGTTGTTATTTTCTGTATCGCGCACCATTTTGCCGATATAACCGGCCCATTATAATCCGGCAACATGGCGCGCGGTACAGAGCCGAGCTTTTCTGTATCGTACACCACTTTTAGTGATGGGCTTATTCGAATGAAAAATAACCTGTTATCCGGTTATTAAAATAACCTGAATTATTCGGTTTTCATTCCACAAGTATTCGAATGAAAAATAACCTGAACCTGATACGTACGAATTCAGATACGAACACGAAGGAACAAACCTCGCTGTCGCTTCGCGTCGGCGTCGGTCCGTCGAATGATCAACGAGCAAGCAAGGAGCGGTTTTGTTTTAATATAGTTATGAGTTATGAAGCAACTTTCGATGTTTTAACCCGAATAAAAGATGAGTTTTAAAATTTCAAATGTACCGGTTGGATGTGGAATGTGGAAGCCGAACTTGGGGGGTTGAAAACTAGCGAATATTAAGTTAAGATTACATAATTTACTTTTCTTGCATACCTAACATAAAAAAAGCCAATTTTCGGCGCCTGAACGCCTAAAAAGTGCAAATACAGCAATTTGTTGACATCCTCAAAGAATCAAGATAAAAGGCGGTCGCTTTTGATCCGGCCGGCCGATATTTTTTGTTGCGATTAACAACAGCCCCACATATTTCTTTCATACACTTCTTCGTAATGAATACGGCCTGCTTTCCAATATATAACACCAATTATCACCTAATGCTTGTTTAGTTTTTAGGTTATATATTGGAATTTAGAATATAGGAGCATACATAAGTCGTAATATAACTATAACAATTTAATATGTACTATTAATTATTAATATTATTATACTTAGTACTATAAATACATCGCCCGAGAGAAATACTTTTTTGCAAAGTAGATTTTTAATAATTATTTTCATTACATGTAATCAACACATCCAAGAATCATATTTTGGAGTTTAAGTATTTTTAATTGAAAAACGTAAAATGCTGTTTATTATATTTTGTTCACTAATATTGCGTAAACAAATATTTACTCGTATTCAATTATTATTTACTTATTTATTAAGCCATGCTTAATAAGACAATTACAGCAGCTACGAGTTACGAATAAGATGCCGATGACGCTGAACCTTCTTCCTAACCGGCTGCGATCGCTAACCTGAATTTATTCGAATGATTATTCAAATAATCATTCGGTTATTAATATTATTTGAATACAAATAATTCGGTTATCAAAATAATTCGGTTATGCCCATCACTAACCACTTTGCCGCCGTAACAGACCATTAAAATTCGCCAATATAGCGCGAGTTAAATGGTCAGCTTCCCACAGAACCTGCAGATTCAGCACGCTCCCAGGCGGACGATTCCCAGAAGCTATTGCAGAGTGTGCATCCGCGCCGAAGTTATAAATATTGCTTTGCTATAATCTAAAATCACTTTTACTCTATTTGCTTGCTAGTATTGTACTTAAATCCGTATTTTGTAAAATAATATTATTTTTAAAAAGCGGTTTCAGTCTTCTCAAAATATATTTGGCGCAGTCGGTAGGATAGTGCGATGTTTAGGTCGATCGTCGAAGTCACTTGTGGTTTCAACCCTTAGGCGCTATCCAGAACCTCCCCAGAAGACATCAGTCCAACCTAAAAGAGCCATAGCAGTAGAAGTCGGAAAAGAACAAGGAAAAACAGAACGGAATCTTCCGGATTTGTAAGTGCCTTGTAAAATCCTTTTTGCCCCTTTTGAACCCTTTGTTTGAGGAATTCTTGTAGGGATAGTTTAGGGCCGTGTATTGCGTACACATTTAGTTCTAATTAATTTTTCTGTCTATCGAAGACAAGTATTTTTAAGCATTTAAATAAAATTAAAAAATCAAATAATTTTACTGACGAATATTTCACTTAAATAATTTTTTCTTCAAACGTCAGTAAATGCGTCATTACTCGACTGTGTAGGCGGCCGTGAAGTTTCGTAGTGTTGTCATAGCAACATAGATACAATACAAACAGACAACAAAATAAGCGTCAACAACTCAAGATTTATTAAACTACAATTTGTATTTATCAATCAATTTGTTACTGCATTTCTAAAAATCACTAATTTAGGAACAAATTGGTTATTATTTAATCGAACTTACTCAATAACTGCTTATCAATACGGAATTAAAACGCAATCGGAGACGCAATCTAAGAAATTAATTATTGTTGACAGTATCCACTGACAGCTTTATTACTACATTAATATAGCAACAACCTGTGCCTATTTACCGACACCGGTCTAAGCCGCCTTGCGAACCCACTTATCTTTAATAGGGACGGCGAAGATGCTCGGATAATTCCGATCGATCTTCCTTACAGGTAAGTCGATTGATCTTATAATTAGATAGTATTACTATTAAAAAGAGATGTTTTTGCATTAATTTGTCGACATTTGAAGAAAAAACATCATATTTTATTTGGAGGAAAAGTTACTTTTCATTGCTTGCTCTCTATTAACAGCCTCACTGCGTTCGGCTGTTAAACACAAGCGCACCATGAAAAGTATCACTTTTCCTCCATATAAAATAATATACTATTCCTGTCTATCGAAGACACGTATTTTTAAGTTGTTTAAACGCAAAGCATTTTTGTGCGAATTATTATTTTGATAGTATTTATATTTAATGGTTAAACCCGTAACCACTGAGGATCTTTTAAAAAGTTTACTTTCAACTAGTTCAGAAAACAATATATCTGAAACCAGTAAATTTAATTGGGATCTCTTCAAGTCCCGTTTAGAAAATATAAAACCTTACGTTGGTGACAGTAACACCTTAAATAAATTTATAGTTAGATGTGACGATTTTATCGAAAGATATAAGACTTCTAAAGATACTGACCTAGATCAACACGTTTTCGAGTGCGCTATACGGAAGACGTGTCGAACTAGATTATTGGATCGCATTAAAAAGCGCCCTTATACAGTGTTTTTCTGATCGAAGAGATATTGATTGCTTCGTACAATAATTAACGCGAGTTAGGCCATATAACGGCGAAAATTTAATAACAGTCGGAAATAGATTACAAGTTATAAAAAGTAACGTTATCCAACGTGTAAGTAACGATTCTACATTATCTCGCCTTGAAGTAAAATGTCAAATCGATCACTATAATAAAACTGCTTTAAACACATTCATTGCAGGTTGCAGCGGCAACCTTAGAAATAATATGTATATAAAAAAGCCAACAAGTTTGGAAGACGCTATCGCCTTTGTTACAAAATTTGAGAATTTTGAAAAATTGTATCGAAATTTTCATGATTGAAAGAAAGACAAATTTAATAATAATTTTTCAGGTCATAGAAATTCAAATAACAATTTTTCAGGTAATAACAATAATCACAGTTTTGCACGTCAAAGTAATTATCCCCAATTTCCAACACAACCCAAACTTTTCGCCAAAACCTGTTTGGCATAGTCAACCTGTTAATATCCAACCTAGGCAACAAGTACCGCCTAGAGAATTTCCCACAAATCAACAAGTATTTGGTCGACCACAGAATGTTTTCTGACCAAATCAAATTCACTCAATCAATTATCAAAACCCACGCCTATGTCGACGATATCTCGAAATCCAACTGTAAATGCGTATAGAACAAATAATTATTTCAAAAATACTCATAACCAAGCAACTAACTTCACTTTTCAAGAATTACATACTAATGAGTATGATGAATCACTCGAAGAAGCTCTACCGGAGAACTTCTATCCTGAAAATAATTATCACTACCCCAACTTTTCAGATTATACCGAACCATACTATGGCCAAAATGCCATTGAAAATTTCGAACAGGATGTGCAAAATAGAGCTCCCCCTGTAAATGAAAATTTTCTCGAAACAAGCCGTTTAGGTCGGCAAAATGGTGTGCGATGCATAAAATAGGCGCTCTGTACTGTACTACTTAATATCAATACGCTCCCCTGTACCAGTTTGTTTAACATTAATAGTAATTATCACAATAATGAAAAGAATAATAATAATAACTAATTAATTATTTATAATATGGCCATTTAACATTGATTTCAATTAAAGCTCAATAAATACTTTCATTCCCTGTTCGTACTATGTTTATTTTTTCGCTCTTTTTTTTGTAAGGTACATAGATATCTATATTTTGCAAATAATTCGTTAGATAGTTATGGCATAAATTAAACGTCTTCCTTGAATTTTAGTTACATGAAATAATTAAGGACAAATTAACAGAAACTTAAACAATCTATTATAATTAAAGTTTTTCTACTAAAATTTATCAAAAATATATTTTTTTCAAATATTCCTCATGACAGGGACATATTTTTCATTTTATATTAATTATATTGAGTCTCTATATGGACCCAAAGAATATATTCCTAGGAGTACTGTGTGTGTCCAGTGAAGCCAACGTTTGATCGGTAAAATAATGTATTATGTAAGCTATCAATAAAATTGTATTACTACAGTGAACGGAAGGCTGTATTTTTCTAATTTTAGTTTATTAGGTACCTATATTTTGCAAATCATTCGTTAGATATTTATGACACAAATGAAACGTCTTCCTTGAGTTTTAGTTACATGAAATGGTTAAAAATATATTAACAGAACTTTAAAGAGTCTAATTTGAGTGTTACTACTAAAATTTGTTAATCATATATTTTTTTGCAAAATATTCCCGATAGCTTGTTTCATTTTGTAATTATATCGGGTTTCCGTATCCAAGAAATACCTTCCTAGGATTTTAGTTTACATGAATAGTTATCTATATTTTGCCAAGAATTCGTTAAATATTTATGGCTTAAATCAAACGTCGCGTCGTCCATGATTTTCCTTACATGAACTAATTAAAGGCAAATTAATGGAACCTTAAGCAATCCATTTTAATTTTAAGTTTTGCAACTAAAATTTTCCAAAAATTTATTTTTTGCAAATATTCGTGATGATAGGGCTAGAGACTCTATATACACCCAATGAATATGTTCCTAGGATTTTAGTCGTATGAAACAAACATCAAACATATTGTCTGCTATTGACTACCAACAAATCTGTGTTACTAAAGTGAACGGAAGCTTTACTTTTACAATTTTTGTTTGCCAAGTATTCGTTAAAAAAAATCACCCCAACGAGTGTATTAACTTGTCATTTTTCACCGTATAGTTTGGTGATAACACCCTGTATGTCTGCAGTATGAATGAGCCATAATTAAACTTTGAATATATTTATTTCACCCCAGGTGAACGGAAATTTGTCCATTTAAAATATTGTCATTCAGTTACACCTTACTCCGAACCTGGTTTGTCGGTATAATAGATTCCGTTATACGCAAGCATCCCCGCTAAGTAAAATGACATTCCGTCAAGAAAATCGTTCTTAATCGTTCCCAATTTAATATATCCTTGTCTCAATACGTGTTGTATAAACAACAATATGTCGAAGGAAGAAAGAACATGCTTCCAACCTTTAAAATGTATAAACCGACGCGTTTTATGCCGCGAATCCCCATTCTATAATTGGTCTTGCCGCTAGGCCGCCTCGCCTACCGATAGAAAAATTAGATTGCAGTGCAGTTGAAACTCTCACTCGAACAACGGATAAATGCTGCTAGTTGTTTTTTTTTTTCGTGCCAAATATAAATTCCTTTTAGGCCATTTTCTCCGTTTGTATGCACATATATTAGAGAATATCTAGTGTACCTCTGTTCTCTTTGTCCAAGCGTGGACAAAGGCCTCTTTTTGGCGTTCTAACGCAATTCCTCGAAGCCAGAAACGGCGTAGCGTCTCGGCTTACCTGTGGTTGGAGAGAAGAAATAAAATGGTGGTACCAAATTTATAGCTTAACAAATCGTGCCTGTACAATTCAAATCAAGGGTTTGAAGTTAGATCCCTGCCTTATTGGAGGGAAGCAGAGAAAATAGGAGATCAAGGTATTTAGTGAGAAAGAAACAGTTAATAGTTAAAACAAAAAATTATTAAATTCAGGAAAGACACAGTTTTATTCTTAAATATAACCATTAAGAAATTTCCTTAAAAATAAATTAAATAAAAGTAATCTGTTTTGCATATTTAGTTTTTGTTTGAATGATTGAATGCATGATAGTAGCTTAGAAATTGTATATAAATTGTATATAGTCACCATATTAAATTAAAATGCAATTTACACCTGCATTATTAAAGTAAGTAGTTACCATACCTACCTACTTTCAATTCACAACTTATGTGTAAAACTCCCACCACCCTATTTAATACAGTCCACTAATTTAATTGTAGTTAATTATAAAGTTAATTGCTACCCCCACCTTTATGGTCATAGTAAATTAAGACATTAATTTATTTGTACCGACCATAAATTTGATCGTATTCGAGCCGAATAATTAGGAGTGAATTGAAATTTGTAAAGGTTTGTATTTAGCTTGATTTGATATATTTGTTTGTGCTGTTGCCATATATATTATTTATTTCCTGTAAATTGAATTGTTTACTGTAACTGTTTGTCGCACTATTTTTTTGTGAATCGATGGACTTCCTGCATCTCGCAGAACCCTAGATACTATCGGGGATGCTCCAAAAGTGGAAGACTTTCGTGGTAAGTGTTACTAAAAAGTTGTGTACTGTGTTTATTTACTCATATCATGTTTTATTTCTGTATTTGATATTTGCTTGACATTTTTGTATTTCTATTGATATTTTTATTTTTTTTACTGTATATTTTAAGAATATTTCACAATGTCTTTTGAACAATTGAAAGCACACGGAACCAGTGTCAAGGGTGAAATCACACGGATAAGTTATTGGATGCAAGAAAATGCAGACAATGACACTAATGTCAAACATTTTGTTTTAAGGCTCAATAGATTAGAAATTGCCTTCAGCAAGTATGAGCAAATTCAAGACTCTATTGAATGCATTCCCGAGCATGAGGTACTTGACACTGAAAGTCGTGAGAAAGAGGAAGAGACTTGGGATGAATTATTAGTTCGGATATAAGAATGTATTGAAAAGTTAACGCCACCCACTCAAGTTGTTCCAAATTCTCAATGTGCAGCTGAGCAGAGCCCCCCTCCCCCTTCGGTAAGATTACCATAGGTCAAAATCAATCTTTTAATGAATAGAACTTTTTTATTCAAGTGTTTGACACATTAATCACTGGAAATAACTCGATAAGCGACATTTAGAAATTCATGTACTTAACCCATTAGTGTATGAGGTTAAAAAAACAAAAAAAAAACAAACAATTTTTCAAGTAATATTTATTACTGGAGAAGTAAATAACACTAAGAAACATTAAAAGAAACGGCAAATTAATTTTTTTTGAAAAAAAAAGTGTTCCCTTTAAGGGACGTTATGCATAAAAGACTAATGAATAACAATATCAAAAATAAAAATAAAATAATATCTTATTTGGTATGATACGTTGAAAAACAATATTTTGGGTGTAAGCCTACGTCACACTTGATACAAATAAAATTGGATTTCTTTTTACAGAAAGCGCACCTTCTATCTGTCTGTGAATGCTCAACTAAATGATTTAATTTATCAAATCTTGTGTCGACAGGCAAGTTCGGTGGTATCTTTCCCCTATTAGACTACACTCCATATGAATGAAGAAATGCCAGTGCTAAGTTCCTTCGAAATGCGAGTAATGAAGAGCAAACTGAATTTTCAGGATGAATAATTCGCATCAGTAGCCAGGCATTGACTACCGAGACATCAAATAAATAGACAAAAATTGGCCACCACCATTTTCTTTGCCGCATTCTCGTTCTATAATTTGCTACCATATTATCTAATTTATCGACGCCACCCATTCCACGGTTGTAGTTATATATTATACCAGGTTGTGGGACATTTATTTTCGACTTAGACTCCCTACAGTAGCGTGGTGCACTTTTATTTTCAGAAGTATCAAAGTTGGAAGCCGCTGACACTATTTTGTTGTCCTTTCATTGAACAACTATCAGATCTTCAGATGATACATGGTGTGATGAGCCCCTTATTGCTTTATTCCATTCTTGTTTGAACTTCAGATGGCAATTTTCTGTTCGATTCTCTCTCAAAGTTCCTGTTGCGCAAAATCCCTTCTGAGATAAATGAGTAAGCAGCTTTAACGATGTAAAATAATTATCAAAGTAAATTTGATATCCTTTATGGGGTGGTATATTTGCTTTCTCAAGTAAAGATAACACTACATTTCCGCCAATACCAAAAGTTTTGCTTCCACTCTCTAGCGTAGCTTGTTTGCCCATATAAATATCAAAAGCCAGCAAATATCCGTTACTAGTGCACAATGCCCAATTTTTAAACCCAAATCTGATTGGCTTTCCCCTGATGAATTGTTTGGCGTAGTGCTTTCCGTAATATGGAATCATACTTTCATCAATACTCAGTTTCTCATCAAGTCCACTATACTTTCTAAAATTGACGTTCAGAGCTTCGATAATTGGGCGAAGCTTGTAGAGTCGATCTTCTTTATCAATTTTTAAATTATCGTTCAAATGTAAATTACGAATTATTTGCTCAAATCTATTCAGCCGCATACTATCAGCAAGAATTATCGGTACGTCACTTTGGGGTGACATCCTTTTGTTTGGATACTTGGCATATCCAGAAAGAAGTAGTGCGCCAAGAAAAACATATAATTCTTCAAGTCTCAAATTCAGATTTAAATTATTTTGAGCTGCGTACAGATTGGACTGTGCTACAATAAGTTCACATAACCTCTCATCAAAAAACAGCTGGAAAAAATTCAGGGGTGTATTGAGATTTATCAAATCAGCGGGAGGCGGTTCGGGATGACACTCAGTAATTATCGAAAGCGATGGCTTATCAACCGTCCATACCCTTTGTGGTTTTGACTTTTCAGTATTGGGTGGCTTTTGAATTTTTCTCTTCTTTGATACAGACTGGTCGATTTTTTTTGTTACGAAGCAGGATAGTGGAATTTCGTCTTCTGAGTCATATTCTGGTGGATTTCGCCTAAACAAAACTGCTTCACATTCTGTACGTAACAATGATGCACCAAAATGGTTTGGGTCGGCTTCATGTTCCTCATCCGACTTATCACTATCCTGGTCAGTTGCAATACCATCGTCTGGGGGAAATAAATACACATCAGCTCTATCAGGCTCATCTTCTTCAAGCTCTGCTATCAAATCATGAAGAGACAATCTGAAATAAAAGACCATATCTGCAACGATATTCTGAAAGTAATGACCCTAATGCATACCGTCTCCTATAGGGACGACAAAATAGAGAGCCAAATAACAAAAAGTTAAAATTTTATGTGGTACTCGTGCACTCTTCATCAATCGTACACTCTTCAACAATCGGAAATAAATAACCATATATGCAACAATATTCTGAAATAAGTGATCCTAGTGCATAGCGTCCCCTATGGGGGACGACAAAATATAGAACCATGTAACAAAAAGTCAAAATAAAATTTCTCTATAATAAATATCGTTTCACTGCAATATATGTTATAATATTCACAAAATAAAATAAAAACTCACCCGCCGCGCTTAGTTGTGTATAAACTCGCATCCATGCTCTTTGCCACTTCAAAAATTGAACACAAACAAATATCATTTCTACCTGTTTATCGTTCGAACGTTACAAGTAGACTGTCGTCAAGCTATAAAACACGTGTTGGGATATTTTATTACATAGCGCGTGCATTGTTGCCACGTTTAATAGGCGTCCCCCAAAAGGGACTCTATGCACTAATGGGTTAAAATCATTTTTGGGAAAAGAACCCTTAAAATCATTGAAAGGTTACTCGTAACTAATAATAACTTTGAATTTGCAATTGCAATTGACTTGTTCAATGAAAGATATGAGAACAAATTATCAGTGATTAATGCACATATCATTTCGCTATTAGAAATAGACTATGCTGTCAAATGTACTGGTGCCAATTTAAGACTGTTTGTAACAGATCTAAAAAAAAACTTTGATTTAATTAACAACCTTAACTACTCTTACGAAGAACTCTTGTCGTAAGAAGTATCCATTTGAGAATGCTCTGTTAGGCGCGAATTTAATACTGGATTCTTACGCTCTAAGCGCGAATCTTTAAGCAAGAGTGGATTAGAGTGTTCAGACATACTGACTTATATATATTTATGTAGTTAAACTTTTGGACAACTTTCTTTTCCGAAAATCAAAAAATAAAAAAAAATTAAATTTAAACTTAAGCTTATTTAATAAATTTCATATATGACAATTTGTCCAAATAGGAAGCTATGAATGCAACGACTTATTTTTTTTATGGTATCACAAACCAATAAATGGCAAACATACATCAATGAGTATATGAGCTAAACAACTTCGAGTAGCAAACGATTAACTGAATAGTTCTATTGCTAAGTATAAACTAACATCTAATACTATTATGTACAGCATAAATAAATTCTAACATATATTTCCTTTACATAAAATTTTATAGTGAAGTCTGTCAACTAGGAGATTTTTTGCTACAGTCTATTTCGTATCGTTAACACGCACTATACAGTCAATAGTATTAATATATAATTTTACTACTTTCTGCTATTGAGGCTTAACAACCAATATTGAGTTAGGTACTATTACTCTTCGGCAAAAGGTATATCACTTACCCCTTGGTTAAAAACAATGACTTGGAATAGGACAGGCTTTACAGGATGGGTTTCTGCATATCAGAAACCGTAAGGGTCAACAAAAGCTTTCTTGCTTGAATGGTTGAGCTTCAGGTTCCTGAAGGATCTTTGAAGTAGAGACTCTGTCTATAGGGCTGTAGATATCGCAATGGATATCGAAGAAAATGTATTATTCTTTTTTACGAATTTTTTCTCATGACAGTCCTGACTCAAAACATCAATCATCCCACCCGTCGTTGTTCTACCTAGTAATAGTACCTTTACACCTTACAAAATATACCTACAACATAATCTACATATCACCCTAAAGTTATTGGTATATACAACACCTCCCCTTTTTGATTTGGTTTGAGGTATAAGAAAGTTGTCGTTTTAATGGTCTTTACAAAAACATTCTAATGGACGCTTAATATTTCGCCGCGGTTTACTATTTAGTTCATGCAATGAAGATTCATGGCTTTCTGTATTATTTCGTAAATTAGCGTTATCTTTCGAATTAATAAAAATAACTGACTCACAATGATTTTCTTCCGAAACATTATCGAAATCAGAGAAGGAGTTGGATTTTGTCGAATAAGCCTCTTCACTAGGGAACTGGAAATATGCTTCTGATTCATCGGAATCGGAAGCTGAGTCCGTCACAATATTTTCAGGTCTAGCCGGGCGTATATCGTCAACATGTACATTTTCTTGTCTATTACCCATACGGATATCATAAGTAGCTTCACTCGTTTGATTAACGATTTGAAATGGTCCATCCCATTTTAGAGCAAACGCATTGCCTATTTTAACAAATTGACTAACATTGACACAATCGTTTAATTTGTATTGTACTGCTGGTTTAGTGGAATTGTTGTATGCGATATTTTGAAATTTATATTGTCGGGTAAAAATTCGTTCCTTGTGTTGTAGGCGTTCTTTTGGTTTTTGGTCGACCCTCGGAAAGTTTAAATTCATTTCGCCTGGTCTTGGTAACTCAAAACCTAAAATTATATTAGCGGGCGTTTCACCGGTAGCTCGTTTTTTTCGAGAACGCAACACTTGTAATGCCTTAGGAAGATATCGGTCCCAGTAAGATTTCGGTTTATTATAGAGCAATACTCGATGAATTTTTTTAATTTCTTGAACCCGTCTGGATTAGCACGTGGATGATAAATTGAAGAAAATAATTGGATAATTTTATTGTTTTGACAAAAACTACGGAAATGATTGGATATAAATTGTCGACCATTGTCAGAAACTATATACTTTGGATAACCGAATCGAGGAATAAATTCGCTTTCAAAGTATAAGACAATATTTGTGTTTTTGACTTCAGGGTAAGCACGCGCCTCGACCCACTTTGAGAAGCAATCTTCTATTAGCAAGATGGTATTCATTTCGCGCTCGACTTCTAGGATAGGGGCCTAAGATATCGACTGATAACATTTCAAAAGGATATTTGGGTGTTCGAGGTTTTAGAGGAGCAGGCAACTGCCGTTGTGTTTTCATAATGGAGCAAATTATACATCTATTCACATAATTTTGTATCGACAGTTTCTGACAAGGCCAATAATATCTTTGAGAGATTTGATTTAACGTTTCATCAACCCCCGGGTGACTAGAATCTATTATACCGTGATACATGTAAATAACCTGATCTGTATACATTTTTGGAACCACCATTCTATCACCGTGTGGGTTTGTCGTCCATAACAATTCCCCATCCACTTTGAGCTTATGTAAAATTTCGCTCTCATCTCGATTCTGAGGATCCTCATTTTGGAGTCGACGCCACATTGCAATTTTCTGTCGAAGTGAAATAGTATTTTTTTGAGCACTTACAATTTTTTTGTATAAATCGTCAAAACACATTTGATGGATTCGTAACCACATTTCCAAACCACCAGTGTCACTTTTATTCTGGCGTGGTATCAGTCGGTCCAAATTTACGTCTTCCATGTCATACGTATAATCACTTGGATTACGGCTAAGGAAATCTGGTAACTGGTTATTTTTCCCAGGCACATGTTCTATTTTGAACGAAAATTCTTGTAGAAGTAGAGACCAACGGGTAAGTTTAGCTTTGGAGTCTTTGATTTTATTGAGCCACGTGACAGCTCTGCTATCTGTTCAAATGATAAAGGGCTTATTATCAAGATAACTACGATACAATTTTATCGCCCAAATTAGAGCAAGGCACTCCTGATCATTTGGACGATATTTCTGTGTGATTTTTGAAAATTTTGCACTGCTGTGACTAATGATCAACTTATCTCCATTTTCATTTTCTTGGTTGAGAACAGCACCCATACCAATATGAAAAGCATATGTTTGCAAAATAAATTCTTTGCTGAAATCTGGCCGATGGAGAGGCATTGGATTTTCAAGAACTTTTTTGATTTTTTTCGAAAGCTTTCATATGAATCGGCAACCATTTAAACTTTACTCCATTTCGAAGTAAATCAGTTAATATTGCAGTTAGCTGCGCAAGATTTGGCACGTACACTCGAAGCCAATTACATGTACCGAGAAAACTTTGCAGTTGTTTTTTTGTTCTAGGAACAGGAAATTCACGTATCTGTTCAAGGTGCTTCTCTTGTGGTTTATTTAAGTTACCCTCAATTTTATGACCCAAGTAATCCAAAGAGTTCGTAAAAATCTGACATTTCTTTGCAGATACTTTAAGGCCATGGATTTGTAGTCTTTCAAAAACTAAGCGTAGATGTGTAATATGTTCATATTTACTTCTACTAAATATGACAATGTCGTCAAGATAAACTAATACAAACTTGTGTAAAAAGCCTGTAAGTACATCAGTAGTTATTAGTTTTTGAAATGTGCTTGGTGAATTTTTTTAAACCAAATGGCATAACAGTAAACTAAAAAACTGCACCATCTGGAGTTCTGTATTGAGTATTGTTTAGAGTTTAAATCTAAGGGTATCTGCTAATACCCAGACGTTAAGTCGAGCACTGAAAAAATCTTTGCACTGCCTAATTCTTTAATTGTATCTTGAATTTTTGCCAAAGTTGAGCTTTCGTCTTCAGTAATGAGATTTAATTCCCGTTAAACGACGATCTAGGATCTTTCTTTAGTGTTTGGGTTAGTTTGGGTTAGTCAAATTTTGGTGCCAATTCCTACAACTCAGACGAGCTCTTACTTCTATACTTCATTTAATATCATGCTGTTGTAAAAAGGGTTGCGGAAAACTATGCGAATGTGCTAAGGTTGCATTGATATGTTCAGCAATGTGCTCTAAGTGTCATGGTAAAGGATATTTTAATTCAGTGGTAGAGGGAGAATTAGCTGAAGATAGTTCAATTAATGAAAAAACAGCAGTTAGTTTTTAGTGGATTAGGCCTCCCGGGGGAATCACTTACAACAAAAGCGCGCCGGAAACTCTTCCTCAGCGGTGGTGTGGAAACGGGCTCGAATATAAAAGACATAGTACCTAGTGATAATAAAACTGTGTAGTCATATAGCTTGCCCTTATAGCCAGGTCTGTGTAGAAAAATCTGCTTTGCATGCAACATTTTTCTATTGCCAATGTATTTTAAGATATTTGTCACTTTACTCGTTTTTGCCTAACTTTAGCAACATATCCTAATTTTCAAACCATATTTGTGCGAGTATAGTTGACGATAGAAAAAAGTTCATAAAACATAAATGATGTATAATTTTATGCGGAACATTTTAGGTCCTGTTTATTTCCCTCGTCGGAGCAGCAGTTTTTCAGAAAAATTTAAAAAAGCTAGCTCCGAATAGGTGGGAACCCTGTTGATCTGTAATGGCCTGTATGTAAGGAGTTCGCACCCAAATTTTAAAAACTGTATAAATTATTTCTCCTAAAAAACTAATTTACATCGGTAATATAGATGGATGTGCGTTTGACAGAAAAACTATCATTGTGATCACACCCAGGGCACCCAGGAGGAAAAACTTCCGGAAAGTTTTATGATTGCTATAGTAACAAGCGGCGTGGCCGCCTGTGCCTGCGGCACGCGCGAGGCCCTTCGGGCCTCGTTTGTGTGACCTTCGGTCACACATTATTGCCACGCTCCTATCCGTACCGTGGCCTATAATTAGAAAGCCCTTATAATTAG
>MU185165.1:0-20915 GCA_016904865.1 Pissodes strobi
ATATATATATATATATATATGCCAGGGGAGGCTATATTTGGCTATATTTTTTTCATTGAAGTTAGGGGCTTGGTGTCATTAGTATTGGGTTATTACAGATTACAGGGTTTTACCATCGGGACTATCGAGAGCCATTCCGAGTTTATTACTGGGCTATCCCACGGCAAGTTTTATCACCGGGCTATCGAGTCCACTGCCAGTTCACCGTGCTAAGCCAGTACCTGATTCTTGCTACAGGTGCCCGGCGCCTTCACCCGAGGTACTACTATTGCGTGTACTGTGGAGCTGGGCAGTCTTACCAGCAGCCGACCTTCTGCCGGATCTAACGGGTTATCGTTCAGAAGCTTATTATTTTCTTTCTTTGTTTAATTATTATGAATTTAGCACTTTAGATTGTGCCTTAAAAGAGCTCTCATAATTTCATTAAATCATTTATTTATCTTGCCGATTGATAGTCGTTTTTAATATTTAAATATAAATTTAGTCTTGTTGGCCAAGCTTTGATAGCTTAAGTTTATTCATTCATTTATTTTTCTGGCCGATTGATAATCGTTTTTTTTTTAATATTTACATATAAATTTAGTCTTGTCGGCCAGGCTTTAAGATAGATTGATTTCATTAATTCATTTGTTTATCCGCTCGATTGATATAATTAATGTGGCCTTTATCAATTGATATTATTATCGCACATTTATAATTGGTGCAGCTACTGGCACACGCATACGTATATGTATTTAGCTTAGGTAAACCGAAGTGATCACTTCGGATTGTAGTGTTTAGAGCGTTTAGGTGTAAGGCATACAGTACCGAGTTAACGACAGAATTGGTCTCAGTACAATCATCATATTGTACCGTTATTATTAATTACTTAATAGTCTTTTGACATTCATTTGTCTTTAAATTGCAAAAAAGTTCACTGTAAGATTGTTGCTGTTTGAAAAAAACCTAGAAACCAATTGTGTAACGGAATATAAGTTATCAAATATCAGTCTATTCCGCTCCACTAAATTCTACCTATTTATCAATGGTTTTCGATGTTCGCTATATTAATCGGCAGTGACACCTATCGGTGAATATTTCGCACAATTAACTATTTAAGAAGAACAGGTACGCAGATTTATATCCATAATTTACAGATTTGTGTCATTGCAGATTACTTTATTGAGTGAATGCCATCTGTTCGGAAACGGGCTTATCTTGTATAGTTGATAATTGAAGGGCGTAGTACGTTGTTCAAAACCTGTAATTTAAGCATGTAATCTACAATAGATTGCTACATTTAGCGTATGCTGAGTGTTTCGTTAGTTTGACGCCGTGTTTGCTACAACGGTTGTCACATGATTTAAATTGCCCAATCAGACCATCGGAAGTTAGAATAGGTAGAACGTACAAAATTTTGAAAGGAAGGTCGTTTCACCTTTGTGGTAACGGTCGAACCGGTAAGTGTTAATGATTTGATCTTAAAAATATTTTATTCATCTTGCATACATTTAGCTAAATTGATTCGGATAATCATATTTCGCTAAAGTAAGAATTTAGAATTTCTGTATTACACTTTCGAGTGACTTGCGATTTCAACAATCTTAATTTTTTGTGGTGACCTTTAGATTCAATACCGATTTTTTTGTGGATAATTGCGTATCTTTTTGGTCAAATTCGTGTAATTGGATAATGGTTTAATCCAAATTTATAGAAAACGAAATTATTTCATCGTTTAGCGGTCACACATATTATTTTACGTATTTTCATTTAGATTGAAAAGTATTATTTGGGATATTCTCAGAGCGGATTTTATCTATTCCTGTAAAGGTAGTTAATTGAATCTGTGGTAGAATTTCTCTGGATTTTCCCTCATAGTATTGTTGGTTATAGTATTTTTTTCTTTTCAGGCTAACTTCATCAGTATTTCAGTTTATTTGTACCGTCAAGCATATAATTATTAGCACTTACCGTGTCACGTTTCAGCAATGATGTACCGACATTAATTTATATATATGAGAGGTTTAAGTACAAGTGTGTAAATTTACCTGGTTTATTTTCTTTATATTTTTTCTAAGTTCCTATCTCAAGGCGAGATAGTGATTATCTTATCCTTATCTTTAATTAATTGAGACGTTATTTGCGTTCAATTAATGTTTATGTGCCAAGGGCCATATATATAGTTTAAGTAATAGAAATTACTTATTTGGAGTCATAAGACTCGTTTTAAAGAGAGGTTGTACCTCGATTTTTCCATTTTTTCAATTATCGTTTATGTGCCAAGGGCCATATAAAAAAAAGTAATAGAAATTACTTATTTTGAGTTATAATAAGACTCATTTATACAGAGGTTATACCTAGATTTTCTTATTTATCATAAAAATCTAGCTATCTTCTATTTGAAATTGCCGAGAGCCACTGTTTGGACTAGTTTCATAATTTTCTTTTGAATTTAAAATTTCAATCATAATTTCTTTTAAATTTCATATCTCAAAATATTGAAAAGAAATATCTTGAGTAACAGTAATAATTTATAGTGTTATTTAACTATAGTTATTTATAATTTTGCTGAACTTAAAATTGTAATTTAAGTTCTGATTATATCTGCTGTAACCAGTAAATTTTCAAGTTGTCGGTTAATACCTCTTATGTCGAACTGAGGTCCACAGGATACTTTCCTGAATAATTAATTAATTAGCAGTATAAGTCTAAAACTTGTCCATTTCTTTTTTTTATGTAACAACTTCTCCGAGACGTCAACTACATACAACCAGGTGGGAGTCATCACTAGGATTACCGATAAGACCTGGATAAACCTATAGTGGGTGAGCTTAGGTACAGGCGGAAGAGGTTTCCAGTGGAGGTCCCAACCGACCACTTGGTTGTAGATAACTGGACGAGTTAAGTATTAGAACGTCCAAGGAGAATTTTTTTTTTTTGGAAAGACCAACTAACTGTAATAATTAAACATTGCTAGTCAATTTAGTCAAAGCTTAAACTTCATAAATTATAAGTTATATTTACATCCGACATCCGATTATATGAACTTCAACAATTTCTTTTTAAACCTCCTCATTTATACTTGTAAATTAGTTGTTAAATTATTATAGATTGTTTTTAAAAATACTTCCTTTGATTTACTGCAGGACTGGGCTCTATAAGACACGAATTATTCTTATCTTCATAAATTAATCATTATTGATGTCTAAATATTCTATATTTTCTGGTTGCATTGTCTCTAAGAGCCTGGCGCCCACAATTAAAAACATAATAGAGTTGACAAGGGAAATAATCTAATCCACGCCCTAATTTCATGCTTAATTAAATTAAATAAATTAACTATCCACTATCCTTACAAATTGGTGACTGAGCTCGAAAAAAAAAACAATTTATCACAAAGTGGCGCACAATTAGTTACAATCGATCCGTAAATTTAGATTGTGTTTTCTTGTTAAGTTAAGATTGAGTTCCTTTGTTAGATAAGCGTGTCTAACAACCCCGTACAACACCAGCGGAGCTTTTCCAGTTTAGCTGGTAAGAACTGGTGGCGCTCTTGAACTCCACTCCCGGAGCCGGGCATTGCAAACACGACTCTCCGGTGTTAGGTTTGTTTTAATTAAAATCTTTACTTGCTTACCTTTTAACTTTAATAAGAAAAACGTGTTGCACTCATTATAATAAATGTTTCTGCAGCATTTATAGTCTTATGATAGACTTTTCTGTAATGTTTCACGTAATCATGGAAGAAGACGCTGTCCGAGTATTTTTTTAAGGTGAGATAATGAACGCATGTTCATTGCAAATGTGCGTAAGCCTTTAGTTGACCAGGGTTTATGCTGTTTAATTTTGATAGGCCTGAGAGGAAAGGATTTGATCGCCAGAGTAGATAAAGTTTTATAAAGCTAGAACATTCGGTATCGACATCAGCAGAGAGCACAACCCAGTCAGTTGTCAAACACAGCTGCTTGAAATTTAGACAAATTTTGTCGGAAAAAATAAGGCATAATTTGCGCAAAGCATTTTTGCATGTCGAATTTACCGACAATTCTGTTACTACTGCCTCATGACCAGAGAAATCCGAGTTAAAGACAGCACAGTCAACGAATTTTGGATCAAAAAAGATACACGACATAGTCTATAGTACTAGAACTATTCTAATTGGAGAGTTAATATGCATGATTATAACAATCGAAGATATTCTTGAGCAGCACACACACCCTGGAAAAGTCAATATTAAGGTCGCCACACAAAATTAATTTGCTTTTTCAAAGGCACGAACTCAAGCAATCTTAGTAATCTTTGACTGAATATATGCATGTCAGCGTCAGGTGTTCTGTAAATACAAACAGTATAGAGGGCATTATGATAGACGATGGAAAATTCAATCTAAATACTGTAGTATAATTTTTGACAAACACAGGCTCAACAACATTTAACTAATGTTCAGTTATGGCAATAATTTCTGGAAAATTAGGCTCTTTTGATAAAAGAAATAATTCATATGTTTAGGACTGAATATTAATAACAAAACCTTAGTTGCTATCATCCAATTTTTCAAAGGGTGCTTGATCCTCTGCTCGCGTCAGTCTACCTAAAAGTTCTTCCCTCTAATCGAAGAACCAGCAGAAAAATACTTGCTATGACTTTCCCTAACCTTCTGAAGGTGATGAAGTCTCTCCGATGAAAAGAAAGACCTGAAGGCAGAGAGATCCGCTTCAATCTCCGCTGAACCATTACCCTAGGCGTCGCCGTCGTGGAAGTGATAATACAACTTACGCAAGAAATCCACATAACTAGGAAGTCCCTCTAAAGCTAGAGCTAATCTGATGCTAGTGTTGGTGTGCCCTTCAAAACACACTGAACGGTTGGTCATGGAGATAGGCAAGGAATAGCCGAAGAGCCTTTAATATGGAGGGGTCCCTCAGTCTAGCCAGCAAATAACGACCTTTAGTCGCATCCGAATCTCGCGACAGCCACACTATAGTTGGAGTCATCGGTCATCGGGCCCATATCCAGCCCACCATCCCTCTTCTCACTTTTCTCCACAACAACCTCCAAATTCTCCAGCGCAAGAGACTTACAGGCAGCCAAATCTTCCCTGTCAGAGCAAACCCCAACAGACCTAACTCCCCCAGGTATAGGTACAGATCTAAGGATGTTAAAAATGAATTGGCAGTGACTATGTTAGTACTCGGCGGCCACATACTTATGTCCCTAAGCTGCTTTAGATGACTTTTTTTTTCTGCACACCAACCTTGAAATTGTAGTGTGAACAGTCCTTATTCTTGAGCATTGGAAAGCATCGGATAAAGTTAGCAGTTCCAAGTTTTTCTTTGGCATAGTGATCAAGCTAATTTGCTGTATAGGGACGTGGGATTTTGGATACTACCACGTAATGCCAGTCTTCTTTTATGGAGGACATGCGAGGTGTGGGCGCAATTACTTTAGGAGAAGTAATAACCACTGTGTCACAGTTATCTGTATCGTCGGTCAGAGTCGGAATCAACTTTTTTACTGTTAGTGGGTTACTCCTAATAATTGGCTTATCTTTGTCAGCCAACTTTCTATCTTGAGTGCCATTTGATACACACTTCTTCGCATATCGCCCATTTCCTTCAATAACTATTTCTTTGATGAGTCGTGAATCTGGACTTTAACAGACTCATTATGATTGTCTATAAAAATATATGACAGATTGAATATATCATTCTTCATTTCCTTGATCGAATGAAATAACGATTCTTGTCTATTATCAGAGAATCTGGTATGCAGTCTGTGTTCCATTTTGAGTCATGGTTACTTGAAGTGTCGGAAATTTCAGAAATGAAGGTTATTCTACTTCTTTAAACATCAGTATTCATCCCAAAACACAACTTAGTATCGGTAACTGCCGAAACAGGATGAACTTGAATTATAAATAAGCACACTAGGCTATAAAGGTCCCAAATGGCAACCGCAATATACTACAATCTACCCCATCTATAAATCTAAACGTACAGGAGCTTTTATTTGCCGTTTTGGTCCCTCATTAACATTTAAATTAAAACGCCCCATACTCTTATTAACTTCCTATAAATAACAATTTTTATATACTGCTTCAGCAAAACCTTTTCCAGAATTTAGCATTTCGCTTTCACTTGTACTCGGAGCACCGTTTTAATCAGTTTTTGAATTGTCACTGTCGGTTTTGATGTCACCATTGGGTAAAATAGAATAGACTCCAACGAAGGAATCCACGGCCTATCAGATACAACATAATTATCAAGATTATTACCCACTCTGTTGTCAGGTACATCACCAAAGGTTGAGCTCACCATAGCTTAATCAGATTTCAAATTACTACTCAATATTTGGTTGACGTGTCTCTTCCAAATAAACTCTTCATTTAAAACCTTACACAAATAAATTCTATCACCTAGAACCTCATTTATCGTAGCTTCCAGCCAAGCCTTTTAATTGGAGTTTCGGCAATCCCTACATAACACACTATCTCCCTATTTAAAAAGCTTGTCTCTCTTTCCTCGTATTTACGTTTTTCTCAGTCAATAAGTCAAATCTATTTCTGAGCTTATTTTTAAAAACTAAACTGCTCGAGGTGACACCAGTAGTGATGTGTACAGAAGTTCTGTAATGAGATAAATAACGATTAACTAAAATCTCAAATGAAATATCACTATTGATTTCATCGTTTAATGCTTTTAAAATTTTTAACGGCATTTTTCACAAAACTATTTGTCAAGGGTATCATGTCTAATACCATTGACACTCAAATAATTGGTAAGTTCCTTAGCACGAAACTGAGGACCGTTGTCAGCTACCACAAGACATTCACGAAATTTTTCAACCGTACTTACCGCATTAGTATTTTTCATGATGGAAGATTACACACTTATTTACATTTAACCTAAATCTGGCTCTTTCTAATCTCATTAAAATATTCCAAATTTTTATAATGTTTCCTACCTGTAATAACAATATCGTCTAACTAGTTTACCGTACTTTTGCAACCCTGCAAAACCTTCTCTATTATTGAAAAATGGCACACGTAGGCTTTGTACCATAAGGTAAACGTTTGAACTTTTATCATATGGGGTACTCCAAGTAAAAATTTCCAAAGTCTCATCTTTTAACCTCAACTGGTTATACGCGTTAAAAAATCTAACTTTGTGAACTTTTGTCCATCCTGTAAGGCAGGGATGCTCAAGCGATCGATCGCGAGAGCTTTTCTAGTCGATCGCGATAAAGTCTGACAAGCGCAACTACAAGATTTGAAGGGTAGCTTGGCTTCTGAAGTAGCAAATACCTTCGATTTAGATGTGCCTTCTATCGAAAATGAGGTATTAGAGATTATTTCAGACATACATTTTAAAGCCATAGCAGTAGATACCAACTTTTGGTCTTTTAATTAACCTGAAGAAAAATATCCACGTTTAAAATAAACCGCTATGTAGTTAACAGCACTGTTTGGGTCAACCTATTTATGCGAATCTGCGTTTTCTGATTTAAAAATACCGAAATCGGCTAACTGACACTCATTAAATACTTGGGTAGATCGCCAATAGTATAAGTATGAGCATCCTGCTGTAAGGCAATAAAAATATCTTCTATCCGGCGAAGTGGATGATTACCGCCCTTTAAATATTTATTTTGTCGAGGGCACGAACTCTAACATCTACACCATTTGATTTGAAAACGGGTACCAGAGGTGTCCCAAACCAATAATTTGAAACCTTTAGTATCACTCCCTCTTTCTCTAATCTTTCTTAATATTTTTTGAGCTTGTTTCTAAAACCATAAGCTATTAGTGCTGGTTTTCTAAAAACAGGTGCAATATCCTCTTCCATTTCTCATTTTATATTTTCATATTTATAAGTTCCTATTCCATAAATTTGAAGATCTATTCAAAATATTTTGCAACTTAACATTTTTGTCAGTACTCACCTTTTTATGGAAGTCCATTCCAGAGCAAGGCAGTCCTCCAGACAAAGGAGTCCCGTAACAGGGACGTCCTAGGTGTTCGCAACTGAATCGTATGTTGATGAGCAGCTTGTGTCTGACGAGTGCTTCTGTTTGCTACAGCTCTGAGTGGAATCATAAGTGCCAGCTCGTTCGAACACGTTCCGTAGTAAGTCCGTTATTGTTCTTCGATGTTCAAGCCTATCAAGGTCTTTAGTCAACTCTAGGTCATCCACAAGACGGACTGCTCTCTTCTGTATGGAGTTCAATATCTAGAGCAAGTATTTGGGAAGCGAGCTCTACACATGGGAACTGTATTCCAGCGATGATCTTATCTGGGCCTTATAGCGGAGTAAGAGCTGATGACAGTGGCGTAGCTACCGGGAGGGCCAGGGGGGGCAAGGCCCCACGGCGCCAAGAGAAATTAGGCGCCACTCCGAATTTATAAATATGCGAATGCTAACAATGCTCATGAGCTTAACTGAGTTTTTAAATTAATTAAATTATAATACAATCAAAGAACAAAATATGTATTAAACTTTTTACCCAACCAATACATTTTGTGTCAGGTATTTATTAATTAGTCTACGTGGAATAAAAAGATATATCCCGGCGCGGCGGCATTTGGTACATGCAAATTTGTAAAAACGCTGCGTAAGGCGGCATGCGACTTCAAAGACAAAAATTCTGAAAATTTCGGTCGTGAAAAAGTATGTGTTTTTAGAGTTTCGTATTTAGGCAGTACCATTAGCCAGACAAGTCTTAATAGCCTAGCAATACTAAGCATAGAAAAAGAATTTGGCCAAAATTTTGATCAAATTATCGATCAATTTACGTCGATTCAAAACCGCAGAAAGACTCCAATGTTTAATTAATTGATTAAGGTTACAGATTTTTAGTTTACTTTTATATTTAAATATGTATGTATCTGTTGGTTGGTTGCCGTTTATATATTTTATATTCATATTCCTGTAAATAAAGAAAAAGCGTGTGCACTATGTGCGCATATCAGAAGTGAAACTTCTTAAACTTAAACGCCCTAGCCTCAAATTTGGTTAAAAAGTTGTTTTTTAATATACCACTCAATTAACAAATAAAAGTTTCGCTTATGTCTTGACAAGGTAATAGAGCAAACCCCATATTTTTATCTTGTAAACTAACAGAGATATCACAATAATGATACACCCTAGCCTTATACATATCTTAACGAATTTGGTTCAAAAGTAGTTTTTTAAAATATATCACTCAATTAACAAAAAGGAAAGGCCTAAATGAAAAAAACTATTCTTCATAAAAGTTACGCTTATGTCTTGACAAGGTAATAGAGCAAACCCCATATTTTTATCTTGTAAACTAATAAAGATATCACAATAATTAAATTAAACGCCCTAGCCTTATACATATCTTAACGGATTTAGTTAAATAGTAGTTTTTTTAATATAGGTATCACTCAATTAACAAAAAGGACAGGCCTAAATGAAAAAAAACTATTCTTCATTAAAGTTTTGCTTATGTCTTGACAAGGTAATACATCCCGTATCCCGTATTTTTATCTAGTAAACTAACAAAGATATCACAATAAACGTCCGTGACCGTTTTCCGTTCCCTGCCAGCTCGTCCGCCGTGTGTCGAGATCGCGCGTTAAGAAGTTTCATTGCAAAAATATACATTTAATATTATGATGTATTATTTTTGGATTAATTTGCGTATATACACAAAATATAGGTTTGTTTTAGGCGCCAGCGGATAGGCTTGCCCCCCCGGCGCCCACATTTCTAGCTACGCCACTGGCTGATGAGATGTATACAACTTTTTTGCTCTATAGCGTGCTCCTATATAGCTTTCATGCTACTACCTTGGTGATTTTGGTGACGTAATTACCCAGCTAGCTTATAGATGAGGCCATTGTCAGTGTTTGTCCTGTGATTGATAAGTTAGGTCCTGCGATGTTTGCTTTTATTGAGAAGACAGCTGCTTGAGTCTTTCCTGCGTTAAACTGTACATTATTTTCCTCACCCCATTCCGCGATGGCGTTCATATCCTCATTGATGGCAGCAATCTGATTTTCTCGCTCGCGTTGGGAACGAGCAGCGGTCTTTGGAGTCCGCGATATGAAAAAGAATATAAGCGTGCTGTCGTCTGCAAAGATGTAATTATTGTTTGTCCTGTCTAAGAGATCGTTGATATAGAGCAGGACCAGGGTGAAAGATAATATACACGCTTGAGGAACTCCGGCGTTGACTTTAAATTCCTCCGAGAGATATCCATCAATACCAACTCGAATGCTTCGATCCGGTAAGAAATTGGAAAGCCATAGAAGCAGCGCTGGTGGTAGTCCATATGCTGTCAATTTGCTTAACAGTCCGTCATGCCACACCCTAGCTTTGGATATGTCGAGAGCGACTGCACGAGATTCGTCGTAGCTCTCGCTGGCTTTGGTCTATAGGTAGGTCACGTAAATCAGGAGATCTCCCGTTCATCTGTGCTTGAGGAAGGCATACTGGCGATCACTTATGATGCCTGCCGATTCGAGATATTTTAAGAGCTATTCGTTGATCAGTTTCTCCATGACTTTGGACATGATGGGAACTAAGGTAATTGGACGGTAAATATTTCGAATGGTTTTTTTACCTTTCTTCGAGATTGGTTGCACTTGAGCACATTTCCAGCTAGAAAGAAACATGCAGTTCTCTATGATAGGGGAAAAAGCCTGCAGAGTGGAGCTGTTAGTTCAGTAGCACATTTCTTAAGCACGGTCCTGTGGCATTATTACTGTCTAGGCTTTTAACTACATGACAAACCATAGGAATAACTGATCTTCCATTTAAAAGAACCTCACACTTTTCATTTAAAGTGAAAGAAAATTTCCTCCAAATATTTCGACCAATCATTGTTTTTGTAGATATACACTCAAAAATGTACAGTGACGGAAATAAAATTTCGTACACTGAGGTTAACATTTTATGTAATTTTTGAACATTTTGGTAAACTGGTCTGTTTACCTTTATCTCACCTTTATACCTTGCGTTTCTTACTTCAGTAATTACAGAAAAAGGTTATAATATAAAATTATTTATTCGAAGAAAGTATTCCTATACAAATGGTAGTTGAGGGAGTTGAAAAACTAAAAAGCACTATACAAGACCTCAAAACAAAATGAAAATACAGGATCGTTGGATAGAAGAGCTGGAAGTGGTAGAAGAAAATGTTCAAAGAAAAACAGGATAATGATATACAATAAGATACGACTTCAAAATTAATTATAAAACATATTATTCAAATAATAATAAAACATTGGTTTAATATTTTAAAACGAATCCATTTTCTTCCACCAATAGGTTTAAACGTCTAAGCATAGATGGCCACCAGCATTTGGGCGTGATGAACATTGTAATTATTCCAGGTTTCTTCAATTTTATCCACAAATCATGATTGTTTTCTGGATGGAAATCATTCTTTTTGTTGATTTCTTTCACGATATATCACCAAACGTTTTCAATTGGATTGATATCAGCTCTTCTTGAGGGCCAAGGTAACAATAAAATGTTATTTTCCCGTATTCAGTCCAAAACTTTCCTTGCTGTATGGACGAGGCAGTTATAATGCTGGTATAATTCTTGTTGAAATGCATATATTGTTTACCGATGGCAACATAACATTTTGAAGAATGTGTATATAGTTTGAGTGTTAAATCGTCCTCGAATATGGTGACATATTCCTAGCCCTCTGGAAGTCATATACCCCCATACATTAACAGAAAAATCTTCCACTTGTTTCAACATGTTGGGTATATCTTTCTTCATACCGTGTCTTTGGCGGCCTGTACACTCTAATCTGCCCGCTATAGCAAGACTGAAAAATATTCTCATCGGTTAATACTACCTTAGTCCAAAAGTCCATACCTTGCGGTAAATATTCCATCGCAAACCCTATTCTTTGCCCTTTATTCATATCGGTCAAAAATGGCGTATTAGCAGCTACCCTGTTTCTCAGTTCCGAATTTTTCTTTATATGATTTCTTACCGTTCTTACTGTCCCACGAAAATTAGTTTAGTCATGTGCTTCTACTGCTGTCTGAAATTGATTGTTTCGCAAATAATCTATTAGATCATTATCTTAAATTTCGTTTGAAACTTTTTTTTTCTGCCACTTCCAGCCCTTCTATCCAATGATCCATTTAGTTATGTTAGTTATGTTATATAGTGCTTCTATGTTTCCCAACTTGCTCAGCTATTCTTCGTAGAGAAACACCTTCTTCGAACAAAGCAATTAATCTCGCCTTCTCGAGTTGATTCATGTTCACAAAGTTTGTTAAAATGAAATAATATAATTTTCAAATCTGATGACACCGATAACAATTTGTCAAAAAGTGAAGTGTATTTCCAGGTGATCTAGGTATACAAAAGCCAACATCACATTGGGAAAAAATAAGTGTACGAAATTTTATTTCCGCCACTGTCACTGTACATACATACTCTAGTCCCCGTCTATAGCAGATATTCTAATAAGTCCGCTCACTCCAGCGTGCCGTGGAAAATCCCGCCGTTGGCCTTGAACTCACTCGGCCACGGCCGAGAATAACAACCGCAGAGAAGCGACAAAACACGTCGGCACCTTTGAAGTTCCAGAGCCAAGTTCAATTTGTCATATGTGACAGATGGCCGGTTTAATACACTGAGATAAAAGTAATGAAGGGAAAAGAAATGCTATACACCGATAAAACATGTAATTAATTACATGTTTATTATTTACTTTATTAGAAATGTATTATGAGTAGTAGTTATCTTTTAGGATTTAACGGTTTAACTCAGAGTTTACTGATTTGTCGCGTTCTAACTTTTACGAAGTGAATACTTCTTTGGTTTCATGAGAGTGATTTTTCAAGGTCGCATCACGAGATGGTATATGTTTTCGCCTCGCGTTACGAAATTTTCGTATCGTTGATTGGACGACTAACCCAAACTAACCAAATCTATTAAAATTGTTTATAGTGTATCGGATCCTGCTCAAATAAGTAAAATAAGTTGAGACTAAGTGAAACTAACCCAAAGTTGATTCGACGACTAACCCAAACTAGCCAAATCTCTTAAAATTGATTATAACGTATCGGAACCGGTTCAAATGATTAAAATAAGTTGAGACTAATTGAAACTAACCGAAAGTTGATTCGACGACTATCCCAAAGTAACCAACTCTATTAAAATTGATTATTACGTGTCGAAACCGTTTCAAATTACTAAAATAAGTTGAGAATAAGTGAAACTTACCGAAAGTTGATTGGACTACTAACCCAAACTAACCAAATCTATTAAAATTGATTATAACGTATCGGAACCGGTTCAAATGCCTAAAATAAGTTGAGACTAAGTGAAACTAACCGAAAGTTGATTGGACGACTAACCCAAACTAACCAAATCTATTAAAATGGATTATGACGTATCGGAACCGGTCCAGATGTAAAAAGTCAATCGTACTATTAACATATGTCAAAAGAAATAAATAATGATGTATACGAATATTTCATGATGGATATATCGTTGTAATGTCGTTGTAATACGTCAAAATGTATGTTAAAATATTGTAAATTCATTCCTTATTAAGAGACAACTATGTACGATTCTGTCAATCAAACGTTTTAAGAAAATATCAAATGTGACAGATGAATATATTCGTCAATATTTCCCTTAATATAACAGATATCGAGAAATTATTTAACAAAAGATTTGTATTTTTCGATGCTTGTATCGTTTGGAAATAAAAAATATATATAAATAAAATATGAGACGTGCAACTGTCGCATTTGATAGTTACAGCTGTCAAATTCGTTTATACTAATCTGACATATGTCAAAATACATTGTTAACATTTTGACATATTTAAGTATTATATCTTGACATATATTTTTAATCATTAAAGAATGCAATGCAATAGGGTCCTAAACTAAAGCAAGTAAAGAAGGTGGATGATCACCAAATTGATATGTTCCACTTAAAAGTACCATACTTCGTTGGGCTCCAACATTCACTAAACCTTTGACGTAACGGATGCAGACATGCGTCTGCGCCGCTCTCTCATAACATTTTTGAAAAAGGTTCGAATTCTTCTAAATTAAAAATCGGTAATTGATAGGGTAATAAAAGCTATACAAAAATTGTCGTATATTTTTTTCTGTTTAGTTAATAATTAAGTGAGAAAAAATTAATGAAATACAATAGGAAACCGAAAAAGTTTGATTCATTTACGATTTATTCGAAATAACTTTGTTATTAAAGGTCCTATCGAAAAAAAGTATTAATATATATTGTAGAGAAATTCAAAACATATTTTTCCAATTTATTCCAACTGTCATTATTCTATAGATAATTGAAAATATATCTGAAACATATATCGTGTTCATTTATAACGTTTTTTCATTGTTTTCATGTGTCAAGTTCAAATATGGTTGTTATCCTATAAAATATAGCGTAATACCAAAGAATATTATAGTACACAGAATTTTCTTTGGTAATACTATACCATTGATAAGACAAAGAAATATTGGTTAATCATATTCACATCCACACAAACAGTTAGCATAAAACAATGGGTTAATTTAGGAAGATCGTCATAATAATATATATTTAATGAATAATTTAGACATATTATTAAAAAAAAATGGCATATGTCAAATGACGACATTAAATAGTGTTAAAAAAATAAAAACTTATGTAACATACCTCACTGTCATATTAACCCATAATATAAAACATAAAATTAGCTGCATTTTTTAATGATTAAAAATATGTCAAAATATAATACTTAAATTGTCAAAATGCTGACAATGTATTTTGACATATGTCAGATTAATATAAACGAATTTGACAGCAGTAACTGCCAAATGTGACAGCTGTACGTGTCATATTTTATTTCCAAACAATTTTTTCGATATCTGTTATATTAAGGGAAATATTGACGAATATTTATCTGTCACATTTGACATTTTCTTAAAACGTTTGATTGACAGAATCGTACATAGTCGTATTTTAATAAGGAATGAATTTACAATATTTTAACATACATTTTGACATATTACAATGACATTACAACGATATATCCATCATGACATATTCGTATATACATAATTATTTTTTTTTTACATATCTTAATAGTACGTGTAACCTTTGTTTATAAAAGACACTTTTTACATCCGGATCGGTTCCGATACGTTATAATCAATTTTAATAGATTTGGTTAGTTTGGGTTAGTCGCCCAATCAACTTTCGGTTAGTTTCACTTAGTCTCAACTTATTTTAGTCATTTGAACCGGTTCCGATACGTTATAATCAATTTTGATAGATTTGGTTAGTTTGGGTTAGTAGTACAATCAACTTGCGGTTAGTTTCACTTATTCTCAACTTATTTTAGTCATTTGAAGCGGTAATAGATTTGGTTAGTTTAGGTTAGTCGTCGACGGCGGAGGTGTACGGGGTCCAGTTTTCACCCAGGTTCGTCATTTTACCCCGGCTACATGGCCTGAAAAATTTAACCCTCTAGCTATACTGGAACATGTTTAATTAAAGGGGCGTTTCACTTTGAAAAGCGTTTCAATTTCATAAGCGTTTCATTTTTTCTGACTTTACCCTCGTTTAAGAAGTCACTTCATTAGTAAACCAAAGGAAACGCGTTCACGCAAAAATTTTGTCGTCGACGACTGTACTAAACAAATCTCGGACTAAAGTAAACTGACAAGCATGTGGAGATGACAGTTGGCCGGTTTACCTCCCACTCCCAATTTTTGGGCGGGATTTATGTTGTCGCTTCTCTGCGGTTGTTATTCTCGGGCCACGGTATGCGTGCAGCTACCGTGTACGATCAATATATGAATTCTCCAACTCACGCTCGATTACTTTTATACGGGGAGCATTCTATTAGGAATATATGATATGAATATGATTATTAATGTTTGTATTATTATTTTTTTACGAACAATTATTGACTTTCTCTGTCTCATTTATAGCTCATTAGTGATAGTACTTTGTAATAGTTATTTAGTACCTATTATAATAAATAAGTAAATAATAAACGAAACATTACCTACGATATGGATAAAAATACGAGTAGGTATCTACAATTAATACGAAACTCAAAAACAACTGGTAATGTTTAACTAGGAACACAAATTACAAAATATAACACGAAAACAGAGGAACAATTTTAACCTGATATTTTCGACTGTCGGGAGTTATCGATATCTTATTACATTTTATTATTAATATGACAAATGCGTTGTCACAGTGGATGCCGTCTTTAATCAAAAAAAATTGAAAACAACAACTAACCGCTTCAAGTGACTAAAAAAAGTTGAGACTAAGTGAAACTAACCGAAAGTTGATTCGACAACTAACCCAAACTAACCAAATCTTAGATTATAACGTATCGGAACTGGTTGAAATAACTAAAATAAGTTGAGACTAAGTGAAACTAACCGAAAGATGATTAGACGACTAACCAAAACTAACCAAATCTATTAAAATCGAGCGGCGTATAACGTATCGCAAGCCACTCAAATGGCTAAAATAAGTTGACACTAAATGAAACTAACCGAAAGTTGATTAGACGGCTAACCAAAACTAACCAAATCTATTAAAATCGATTATAACGTATCGGAACCGACTCAAATGACTAAAATAAGTTGAGACTAAATGAAACTAACCGAAAGTTGATTATACGGCTAGCCAAAACTAACCAAATCTATTAAAATCGATTATAACGTATTGGAACCGACTCAAATGACTAAAATAAGTTCAGACTAAATGAAACTAACCAAAAGTTGATTAGACGGCTAACCAAAACTAACCAAATCTATTAAAATTGATTATAATGTATCGGAACCGGCTCAAATAAGTAAAATAAATTGAGACTCATTAACAAGTATTTACTTCTATCACGTATACTGTGTTACTCGCTGCTTTTTTATAAATAATCATTTAAAACTTGTACAAATCTGCTGTAATTGGTACTACTTTTGTCTGCCGACCTTCAATGTATAGTTTTGATTTTATTGAAATCTGGCAGACGACGCAGGGCAGGTTTGTAGAAAGGCTGTGTTGCCAGATTTCTTTTTTAATTCCATATGATTTTAAATTAAAACGGCACATTTCTGTGTTTGACAATTTTATGTTAGTCAATAGTTGTGTTGTGCTGATTTTAAACCAAAATATTTTCATCCTGAAATTGCTATTTTATATTACTTATTATAGCGAGGCAAAGCGATAGTGATATAAGATAAGAATTAAGATTATTTATTGATTTATATCAAAGATCGAGAAGAGGATTTAATGTGATTATTTGGATAGCTTTGGTTGGTCGTCTAATCAACTTTGGGTTAGTTTCACTTAGTCTCAACATATTTTAGTCATTTGATCCGGTTTCGATACGCTCTAACAAATTCTAATAGATTTGGTTACTTTGGGTTAGTCGCCAAATCAACTTTCAGTTAGTTTCACTTAGCCTCATCTTATTTTAGACATTTGAACTGGTTTCGATACGTTATAATCAATTTTAATAGATTTGGTTAGTATGGGTTAGTCGCCCAATCAACTTTCAGTTAGTTGCACTTTGTCTCCACTTATCCTAATGAAACAGTTTCTTTACCAGGGTATATATTTTTTAGAAAAGATAGAATTGCCAGAGGGGGTGGCGTTGGTGCTTACGTGCGGGAAACTGTTACGGCCAGGGTTCTTGATTTTGACCTTCAGGTAAGTGATAATCTAGAATTCTTGTTTCTTAATATAAAACTACCTTCAATGTCTTTGGCCACTGGTGTTTTATATAGACCACCTAATACTAACATAAATAATTTTATAAATGATATTGACAATATGTTATCCATTGTATGTCCTGAATTCGATGAAGTGATTTGTATGGGAGACTTTAATGTCAACTTTTTTAATTTACAAAATCCAGTTTTAAATTGCTTTGAGTCTTATGGTTTTACACAAATATTAAATGAGCCTACTAGAATAACAGGTAGAACCAGCACATTAATTGACCCAATTTTTGTAAGTAACCGTGATATTGTAACTTCCTTTGGCACTATTTCTTGTGAAGAAATCTCTGATCATAATCTTGTTTATAGTAATTTTAAATTAAACTTTTCCAAGCCTAAACCAAAAATAGTAACTTACAGATGTTTCAAAAAATTTATTTATAATGATTTCTTGCTGGATCTGCAAAATATAGATTTTTTCCATATATTTTTAGAGAAAAAAATTGATAAGAAAATAACAGTCTTTAATAATTTACTCTTATCAGTCTTTAATAAACATGCTCCAATTAAACAGTCTAGAGTAACAAAACCCAAAGCTCCTTGGCTAAATGAAAATATTAAAATAATTAAAAAGTTACGTGCTAGGGCATTATCAACTTACAAAAGAACACGTTTGGAAAATGATTGGAATGAGTACAAACGAATCCGTAATCAGACTGTATCTATTATAAGGCAAGCTAAAAGAGATTATCTGCAAAATACATGTCAGGAGAATAACTCTGTAAAAACATGGAAAACATTAAGTAATTTAAATGTTCGCGCAAACACAAGAGGTAGAAGTGCTATTCCTGATGGGCTTTCAAGCCCTGAAAATATTAATCAGTATTTTTCTAGTTTTCTTCAAAATGTTTCTAATAATTGCAATAACAAAATTGATTTTTATGAAAACAACTCTTTTAATGTGCATAATAGTTTTACATTTGGTTTGGCAACTCTTGAGGAAGTGCATAATGTTTTATTTAGTATAAAGACTGAGGCATGTGGATGTGATGGTATTTCTAGCAAAATGCTTAAACTATGCAGCCCTTTTATTGATATTTATGTCTTACATATTATTAACTGCTGTATCGAGCAAAACTATTTTCCTATACTATGGAAGTCAGCTATAGCTAAACCATTACCTAAAAATAATAATCCACACAGTTATGGCGATCTTAGGTTAATTAGTATTCTGCCAGCAATATCTAAAATCCTTGAAAGGGTGTTATATAATCAAATATTTATGTTTTTCATAAATAACAATATTTTAAGTAATAAACAGTGTGGATTTCGAAGAAATTTTAGTACCGCGACTGCGCTGGCCTCGGTCTATGATGATATTATAAGAGCGTGTGATGATGGCCGGGTTACTGTATTGGTTCTATTAGACTTTTCTAAGGCTTTTGATACTATCGATCACCGCTTGCTATGTTTAAAATTAAAGTATTATGGTTTCGATCATTCTGCAGTTAACCTAGTTAAATCATATTTACATGAAAGACAGCAGAAGGTTGTTCTTAATGGTGTCTCTTCTAACACAATTCCAATACTCTCAGGTGTCCCTCAGGGCTCTATATTGGGGCCTTTACTTTTTATCATATATACAACAGATATTTTAAATTCTATTAAAAAATGTGGACTAACTGCTTATGCCGATGACACGCAACTCTATTATCCTTTTGAAATTTCTAATATTCGGGAAGCTGAGACTGTAATTAATAATGAATTAGATCTCATTCGATCGTTATCAGTGGAGCATAATCTATTGCTAAATTCTAAAAAGTCAAATCTTATGTGCTTTGGAAGTGTCAAAAATCGTACTTATGCCAAAGAAAACCTAAGAATAAAAATTGATAATAATAACTTACTCTTTGTTAAATTTGCCAGAAACTTAGGATTAATTGTTGATGAAGATCTGAGATTTGTAGAGCATATTAAGCACTTAAATAAAAGAGCATATTCCTCTTTAAAACTTATTTATGGTAGTCGTGGCATACTGAATGATAAATTGAAAAAAGTGTTATGTGACACTTTAGTACTCTCACATTACAATTATTGTGATTTTATATATAGTAATGCCCTTTATTTAAACGATAAAATAAGAATACAAAAGACACAGAATACATGTTGTAGATTGATTTTTGGTCTTAGAAAATATGATCGTATTTCGCATAAAATATCTGATTGTAATTGGCTTAATATGGAACGTCGTCGAATGCACCATCTTGGTAACTTTGTGCACAATTTGCTCATAACGCCACATTCCTCCTCTTTACTGAAATCAAAATTTATTTCCCGTGCCGATATTCATAACATTAATGTAAGAATACGAAATAAATTTACAATACCTCGACACAAAACTGCAATGTTTCAAAGAAGTTTTATTTATAATGCTATCAAGCTATATAATTCTTTGCCAAATGAGTTTCGTCATTTTAACATTAATAAGTTTAAATTTAAATACCGTTCATTGTTGTTTGGTGAGCAGTCGAGGTGAGGCGCATTTTGTGGCAGTTGTGGGCTGGATATTTGTGGCCGGGGAGGTGGGGGCTGCCGGAGCTTGACACTACTTTAGTATTGATTCTTTTTTTCTATTTTTTTATTTGCATATTATTATTTTTGTTATAATATTATTTAATTTGGGAAGTTAACGACTCCAGGCTGTTGGTTGAGTACGAGTAGCACTCATGCCAGACTTCGCCACCCTGGAAATCGTTTATTTTCTTGTGTTTCTTTGTTTTTTTGTATAAAGAAATAACTTATATATTTTTTCTTTTATGTTATTTTGGTAATAAAAGGCGTTATTTATTTATTTATTTATTTATTTATTTTAGTGATTTCAACCGGTTCCGCTAGGTTATAATCAATTATAATAGATTTGGTTAGTTTGGATTAGTCGTCGATTCAACTTTCAGTTAGTTTCACTTTGTCTCAACTTACTTGAGAGATTTGAACCGGTTCCGATACGTTATAATCAATTTTAATACATTTGGTTAATTTTGGTTAGTTGTCTAATCAACTTTCGGTTAGTTTCACTTGATCTCAACTTATTTTAGTAATTTGATCCGGTTCCGATACGCTATAACCAATTTTAATAGATTTGGTGAGTTTGGGTTAGTCGCCGAATCAACTTACAGATAGTTTCACCTAATCTCAACTTGTTTTAGACATTTCAATTGGTTCCGATACGTTA
>MU185165.1:20925-77574 GCA_016904865.1 Pissodes strobi
TTCAGATATGCTATAACCAATTTTAAAAGATTTGGTTTGTTTGGGTTAGTCGCCGAATTAATTTCAGTTACTTTACACTTTGTCTCAACTTAGTTTAGTCATTTCAATCGATTCCGATAAGTTATAATCAATTTTAATAGATTTGGTTAGATTGTGTGTCGTCGAATCAACTTTCGGATAGTTCCACTTTGTCTCGACTTATTTTAGTGATTTCAACCGGTTCCGCTAGGTTATAATGAATTTTAATTGACTTGGTTAGTATGGGTTAGTCGTCGAATCAACTTTCGGTTAGTTTGACTTAGTCTCAACTTATTTTAGTCATTTGATCAGGTTCCGATATGCTATAACCAATTTTAAAAGATTTGGTTAGTTTGGGTTAGTCGCCGAATCAATTTCAGTTAGTTTCACTTTTTCTCAACTTATTTTAGTCATTTCAACCGGTTCCGATAGGTTCTAATCAATTTTAATAGATTTGGTTAGATTGGGTTAGTCGTCGAATCAACTTTCGGTTAGTTTCACTTAGTCTCAACTTATTTTAGACATTTGAACCGGTCCGATACGCTATAATCAATTTTAATAGATTTGGTTAGTTTGGGTTAGTCGCCGAATCAACATTCAGTTAGTTTCACGTTGTCTCGACTTATTTTAGTGTGATCTACCGGTTCCGCTAGGTTATAATCAATTTTCATAGATTTGTTTAGTTTGGGTTAGTCGCCGAATCAACTTTCAGTTAGTTTCACTTAATCTCAACTTATTTTAGACATTTGAGTCGGTTCCGATACGTTATAATCGATTTTAATACATTTGGTTAGTTTGGGTTGGTCGTCCAATCAATTTTCGGTTAGTTTCACTTCGACTCATAAAAATGGAATAATTATTTACCAATTTCATAAGAGAGAAAGAGGGAGAGATCACGTGTAGTTACACAACAGTCATCAACAAAGAAGAACTACACTTAGCCATCTTAACCATATATTTTGTAATTAGCGTTTAGCGTAAAGCGTGCGAAAACTATTCCGTAAAAATAAATTCACACCGTCCGATCGCGAAAGTACTTACCAAAACTGAGTCACGGCTAAGCCGTGACATTGACGGGTATCCGATGGGCGAGGGATTTGCGCAGGCAGGAGGGAAATTTTCCGCGGCACGCTCGAGTAAGCAGACTTATTAGAATATCTATTGACAGTGCTCTAGTCATACTATTTTTGCAAAAATCAACTGCAACTTGAACATTAGATGCGACCACCAGACCATTATAAACCTTGATCATAACCTTACTTGGTTGAATTTCAACAGCGGAAAGTTTTTCCTCATAAGGTTCAAAGAGTAAACATGACAACCTCGCCCCGTATCAACTTCAAAAGTAAGCTCGATACCATTAATAAAAGCATCCAAAGTTATTGGAATGACATAGCTGAATAGAGTCTGAAACCCAGACTAAATAAAATTTGTTACTTACTGCTGCCAGAACTTCTGGAGCCACAAGGTCACTTGGTAGATATTTTTTTTTGTGGATTTTTTTATGGCAGTGGCACACACACTAAAGGGAAATCCTATGGCACTCTACGAGCGGTGTGTATGCGAAGATGATGGTTGACACGGTTCTTTAATGGTTGTAGGTTGTAATTAGGGGGACACAGATGTCCTGGGAGTGAGGTCTACAGTAATGCAGTGCGCCAAACTAAGGAGTCCTTGTAAAGCGACGTTCTAGGTATTTTCAGTTGTACAACGAATGGGTGCGTTCTTGCCGTCTATCGCGACTATCTGGCAGGCGTTGCTAGAGACGGGATGATGCAGGCCAAATCCTGGGACATCTGCCGTGAAAATATCTGTGGATATCTCGGCCACCATGTCTGCGGCGTTCTAGACTATCCAGATCCCGGGTCAACTCCGGGTCGCCGACGAGACGCACAGCTCTCTTCTGAATGGAATCCAGCAACTCTAAGGTATGGTTAGGTGCGGCACCCCAGATGTGTGAGCAATATTCTAAGCATGGACCTATTTGCGCTTTGTAGAGCAAGAGCAGCTACTGCGGTGTATACAGTTTTTTATCGCGAAATATCGCACCAAGCGTCTGCGAGACTGATTTTGCGATGTTAGCAACGTGGTCATGCCAGGACATATTGCTGTTGACCGCGATACCCAGTAGTCCGATTGACGAGAATGAAGGAATGCCATAATGATGTCTGGGCCCGCCGTATTGGCTTTGGCTTGGGTTTTTGCTGCATTGAACTGGACCATATTCCTGGCGCCCCAGGTTTAAACTTTCACCAGATCTTGATTAATTATTGTAATCTGCTTCTGTCTGCGGTGATAAGTCTCAGTCACTGGTAAAGGTTTTTGTTATGTAAATTGAGAGACATTTGCCAAACTGTAGACAGGATTATTGCTTTCGGTCAGCAGGTCATTAATATAGATGAGGAACAGAGTTGATGAAAGCATTGCACCCTGAGGCACTTCCGCATTAATGGTGAATGTGTCTGAGATCCGTCCATCAACTGCATACGGGTAATACCTATATCAGATAATACAGATAAATTGTATTCAAATTCTAGGACTATAGTCCAAGCGGTTCAGTAAAGAAAACGGCATTTTAGGTTAAAAGCAAGCTGCTTTGCACAAGTTATCTAGAGACCTAAAAAAATGATTTTATCCGAGGAAACCCTTAGGATCCAAGATCGGGTATTTTCCAAAATGGTCGCTAAAATGTATATTTCGTGTTTTTATACGATTCGATTGCAGAAAGGGTGGTTTTCGGGTATGTTGTGTTTGCACATCGCAAATTTGAATGAAAAAAGGGGCATTTATTTTAATTTCAGTTGAAAAAATATTAATTGCTCAGTGTTTTACAATTTTGCACTTTTTATATAACACATTATTTTAGCCCAGTATTTCTTCCCTCTCCCAGATACCCGGAACTGTAAAACAAAAACATTTTTGCACCAAGTCATTCAGATGTAGTTAAAGAAATAATTAATTACCTGGTATTATTGCAGTTCCCTTTGCAATTATTGCACTGTATTGTGCATGACAAAGTATTTTTGCGACATTGGCAGCGGTTTGTTCCACACACAGAGAGGCAGCCACACCTCTCCAGCTCCCGACAGGCCTCCCACATATCTGGAAAGTCGGACCAAACGGGAACTCAATTTCCACAACTTTTCTTCAAACCCCAATTAGATGGAGCCTGAAAGTTGTCCATCAGGTAGGTGTGAACGGCCCCAGATTTATCCTGCCTGATAAGCTGCCCTTAGGATGTGTTGGTAGAGAGCAGTATACGTCAGGGGAATAGCATGAAGTGACTTGCTCTTTGTGCAAAATAATTCTTTTCTAGCTTGGCTCACTGTCGTCTCAGTGCAGGATTGATCATAGAGCTTAACCGTGAACTTCTGAAGCAACTCAACGCACTCTGGTTCAACAGATTGCAAGGGAGTGGCGATCGCTAGAAAAGCCGGTTTTTCCTCCTCCATTGCTTTCCAGGGTTTCCATGCACTCTTTTTGCCTTTACCTGCGAAAAACGAAACGCTATCACACCCGGTGTATGTATGGAATCCCGGAAGAGCCGTGTATTTTGTCTTTGTTAGAGTGCCTGTCAGAAAGTTTACAGTGCTTCACTTGGGGTTTCTTTTTTTTGTAATTAATAATACTTTATTACCTGCAATCAAATGAGCTGTCCCAAATTCGAGCCTCATCATTGGTATCTCGGAAACGAGAAGAGATACGAGGTCGGTTAAATGGAGGCAAAGTTGCGCAATTTGATGCTGATCAAAACGCCACCTTAAAAGCTAAAAAATTCCGAGCACCGAAGATATTTAGAAAAAACCGAATATTCGCGATTTCATTTTTATTTTTTATGACTCTATTTGAATAGATATAACAAAATAAATTTCATGTTCTCATTGCCACTTTTTCTGTTTTACAAGATGGTGCTATCAGATTTTCAAACCGACGTTTCGTCTTTGAGCTACCATAATCAACTTTGTTTCTTTTTTAAATACTGCCCTGGATTTTTTATTACGGACTTTAAGAGCTTCTAATGTCCCAAAATCAATGATGTATCGCACTTATTCGAAAAATGCATAATAATGGTATTTTCCATAAGAACTCATGTGTTAGAGAGAGACAGAAAATAGATTATTATAGCATTAAAAACAAAAACCTTTTTTTACGCATTAACGTATAGCATAAAGAAAGCTTAAAAACTAACATAAAGAGTGGTTAATTAATAATATAATTAAAGTGTCAACCCTCAAACCCTACGCTCTAGGCTAAATTTTTAGCAATTTATCAAGGTGGCGGTGCATCATGCGCGCCGCCGGCCATCTTAGTTCATTTGTTTATATTGAAATTATCCAAATATATTATAAGACTATATAGCGTGTTCCGGCCAATACCTAAGCCAAAACTGTGAGATAGATGTATATAAACTCCACATAAGTCTATCTCGCCTCATGAAGTACCGAAATGCGCAGAAGCACCAAGTTCGGATTCATTGGTCGCTGCCATTGAAGCACCCCGATCCGTTTCAATTTAACCAATAGCAAAACTCTATAACGAGATTGCGCAGAGCGCTCGAGAATGAGTTGCAATAGACTTATGGGAGATTGGATATTTCCGTCTCTCTCTTTCGGCTTTAAAATCCTCTCATTGCCTTATGAGATACTCGCTATATATTCTTATAATATATTTGAAATTATCTAATATTTTGACAGTTCACTATTCACTAATCGTTAACGTGTATTAAACCAAAATGCCATTTTCTTCTAAGGAAAAACGAGACATGATAAGGATTTATTATATTTCGAATCGAAATTCAAACACGGCTTGTGAGCGCTATTTGTTGGAATATCCAGAAAGACGGCAGCCGCATTAGAGTTATTTTGCAAATATGGATAATAATTTAGCTCAGTACGGAAGTTTTGTTAAACCAAGGGTTAAATATGGAAGACGAATGACGAATCGATCCAGAAGAGGCGCAAATTATCTTAAACATTGTAAGTTTGAAAACTATTACAAAGTAGAAAATAAAATGAATTGTTTGAAATTATTTTTTAAGGCAAATAATAATCCTCGAGCTTCAATTAGGGTTTCATCAGACGAAGTAGTATCACCGCGAATGAGCGTTTGGAGAACTTTAAATAATCGTTACGAAATTCATATTATTCAAACACTAAGACCTGGCGATGCTGAGAGACGATTAGAATTTTGTAATTGGTTACAAAATAGAATTAATAACTTCCTAAATAAAACTATATTGACAGATGAATGAAGTTTTTCAACACATGGACTATTTAATAGACATAATGAACACTATTGGTCAATAGAAAACCCAAGGCAGAATCAAGGATTAAGACCTCAGGGACAACAATCATTTAATGTATTGGTATGTGGCATAATAAAATTATCGGCCGGTTTTTTCTTGAAGGAAATTTAACTTCCGAAAGATATGTAGAATTAATAAGGACCAATATATTGGATTCCTTAATGTAAGAACCTTTGGACGTATTACGTCAACTATGGTGGCAACAAGACGGTGCACCACCTCATAATGAGAGACTGGTTACGAATTTATTAAATGCATTGTTCCCTAATCAATGGATTGAAAACCAAGGATCCGTATGTTGGCCAGTTAGGAGTCCAGACCTAAACCCTCTAGATTACTTTCTTTGGGGATTTCTTCAAAACCGTCTTTATCGAAACACACCACAAAACCTTGAAGTTTTACGTCAAGACCTAATAAGGGAGATCAGGGCTATCCCCGCAAGGACTATTCAGCGTGTCATCCATAAAATTCACAGACTGACACGAAAATGCATCCAGTCAGGCGGATTACAATTTGAATATTTGCTTTAACTTTCATTATTCAATTTTAAAAAGTTTTCGTTTTGCTTTTATTGGAGTAACTAAAACAACATACCTATTATTGAAAATTACACATCAAACATCGAATCATTTTCAAAACATTTATATTTATACGAATCAAAGTAAATAGTTGTGTGGGATTACCTTTGGAACAAATAATAAATTTCACATTCTCCTTGTTATTTTTTTCTGATCTACAAGATGGTGTCAGATTTTAAATCCGACGCGACTTTTAGTAACGAATGGTGTATCGAGTTTTTTCGAAAAAATCATCTTAATGATTTCTTGGTAAAATCTTACCAAAAATATGTTTTCTGTCTCTCTCTAACACATGAGTTCTTATGGAAAATGCCATTAATATAAATTTTTCGAATAAGTGCGATACATCATTGGCTTTTGGACCTTAGATGCTCTTAAAATCCATAATAAAAAATCCAGGGCCGTATTTAAAAAAACAAAGTTGATGATGGCAGCTCAAAGACGAAACGTCGGTTTGAAAATCTGATAACACCATCTTGTAGAACAGAAAAAGTGGCAATGAGAATGTGAAATTTATTAAATGCATATTACTTCAAGTTTCGATCATTTTTACAATTTATAACATTATAGTCGTGGTTGTAAAACTGCATTCGATTCGTCTCTCATTCCCCGATCTAATGCGGTTAGTTTCACTTAGTATCAACTTATTTTAGCCATTTGACTCGGTTCCAATACGTTATAATCAATTTTTATAGATTTGGTTAGTTTTGGTAGTCTAATCAATTTTCGGTTAGTTTCACTTAGTCCCAACTTTTTTTTACTTATTTGAGCCTTTTCCGTTACGTTATAATCAATTTTAATAAATTTGGTTAGTTTTGGTTTATCGTCTAACCGACTTTCGTGTGGGTTCCGATAAGTTATCATTAACTTTACTAAATTTTGTTACTTTTGGTTAGTCGTCTAATCAACTTCCGGTAGTTTCACTTAGTTTCAACTTATTTTAGTCATTTGAGTCGGTTCCGATGCGTTATAATCAATTTTAATAGATTTCATTATTTTGGGTTAGTCGTCTAATCAACTTTTAATTAATTTCACATAGTCTCAACTTATGTCACTCATTTGAGCTGGTTCTGATACGTTATAATCAATGTTAATAAATTTGTTTAGTTTTGGGTAGTCGCCTAATCAACTTGCGGTTAGTTCACTTAGTCTCAAATTATTTTAGTCATTTGAGTCGGTTCCGATACGTTATAATCAAGTTTAATAAACTTAGTTCTTTTTGGTTAGTCTTCTAATCAACTATTTTACTTATCTGAGCCGGTTCCGAGATGTGGTAACCAATTTCAATAGATTTGGGTAGTCCAAATAACTTTCGGTTAGTTTCACTTAGTTTCAACTTATTTTACTTATTTAAGCCGGTTCCGATACACTATAATCAATTTTAATATATCTGTTTAGATTTGGTTAATCGTCCAATCACCTTTCGGTTAGTTTTACTTAGTCTCAACTTATTTTAGTCATCTGAACCGGTTCCGACGCGTTGTAATTAATTTTAATAGATTTGGTAAATTTTGGTTAGTCGTCCAATCAAGTTTCGGTTAGTTTCACTCAATCTCAATTTGCTTTAGTCATTTGAACCGTTTCCGATACGTTATGAACAATTTTAATAGATTGCGTTAGTTTTGGTTAGTCGTCAATTCAAATTTCGGTTAGTTTCACTTAATATCAACTTATTTTAGTCATTTGAACCGGTTACGATACGTTATAATCAATTTTTATAGATTTGGTTATTCTTGGTTAATCATCGAATAAACTTTCGGATAGTTTCACTTAGTCTCAACTTATTTTACTTACTTGAGCTGGTTCCGATACGTTATAACCAATTTTAATGGATTTGGTTATTTTTGGTTAGTTGGCTAATCAACTTTCGGTTAGATTCACTTAATATCAACTTAATTTAGTCATTTGAACCGGTTACGATACGTTTTAATCAATTTTAATAGGTTTGGTCAGTCTTGGTTAAATCAACTTTCGGGTAGTTTCACTTAGTCTCAAGTTATTTTAGTCATTTGAGTCAGTTGCGATACGTTATAATCAATTTTAATAAATTTGGTTAGTATTGGATAATCGTCGAATCAACTTCCAGTTAGTTTAACTTAGTCTCAACTTATTTTATTTACTTGAGCCGGCTCTGATTCGTTATAATTAGTTTTAATAGACTTGGTTAATTTTGGTTAGTCCTTTAATCAACTTTAGGTTAGTTTCACTTTGTCTCAACTTATCTTAGTCATTTGAGTCGGTTACGATACGTTATATTCAATTTTAAAAGATTTGGTTAGTTCTGGTTGGTCGTCTAATCAACTTTCGGTTAGTTTTACTTAGTCTCAACTTATTTAACTTATTTGAGCTGGTTCTGATACGTTATAATCAATTTTAATAGTTTTTGTTAATTTTGGCTAGTCGGCTAATCAACTTTCGGTTAGTTTCACTTAGTTTCAACTTATTTTAGTCATTTCAGTCGGTTCCGACATGTTATAATTAAGTTTAATAAATTTGGTTAGTTTTGGTTAGTCGTCTAATCAACTTCCGGTTATTTTCACTTACTCTCTACTTATTTTAGTCATTTCAATCCGTTTCGATAGGTTACAATCAATTTTAATAAATTTGGTTAGTTTTGGTTAGTTTCACTTGGTCTCAACCTATTTCACTTATTTGAGCTGATTCTGATACGTTATAACCAATATTAGTAGATTTGGTTAATTTTGGTTCGTCATCTAATCAACATGCGGGTTAGTTTCCCCTTCCTAGATCTGTGGTTAGTTGCACTTAGTCTCAACCTATTATAGTCATTTGAGTCGGTTCCGATACGTTATAATCAAGTTTAATAAATTTGGTTAGTTTTGGTTAGTTGTCTAGTCAACTTCCAGTGAGTGTCACTTAGTCTCAAGCTATTTTACTTACTTGATCCGGCTCCGATACGTTATACTGAGTTTTAAGAGATTTGGTTAGTTTTGGTTAGTCGTCTAATCAACTTTCGTTTAGTTTCACTTAGTCTAACTTATTTTAGTCATTTGAACTGGTTCCGATACGTTCTAATCAATTTTATAGATTTGGTTAGTTTTGGTTAGTCGTCCAATCAACTTTCGGTTATTTTCACTTAGTCCTAATTTATTTTACTTATTTGAGCGGGTTCCGATACGTTATAATCAGTTATGCATAAACTGTGTCGTGACGTTCACTAAAATTTTCCGTGTCGTGATGCGACCTTGGAAACTCACTGTCAAGAATCCAAAGTATTCATCTGAACCGGCTCCGATACGTTTTAGTGAATTATAATGTTTCTGGTTAGTTTTCGTTAGTCGCCAAAATTCGGCTCATTTTGGTTAGTTTTAACTTACTTTAATTTGTGTAACCTATTTCGATACATTTTAGCCAGTTTTGGTGCTTTTGGTTACTTTTAATTAGTTTTGGTTAGCCATTCAATCAACTTTTCGATATGTTATAACCAATTTTAATGTTTTTGGTTAATTTTGGTTAGTCGCCAAAATTCGGTTAATTTGGGTTATTTTTAACTTACTATAATATTTTTAATCTGTTTCGATACGTTTTAACCATATTTGGTGCTTTTGGTTAGTTTAGGTTAGATTGGGTTAGGTTGGGTTAAATAGTCGTCGTGGGTAGTCGTTCAATCTATATTCAGTTAATTTCAGTTAGTTTTAATTTTAGTCATTTCAATTGGCGCCGATACGTTATAATCGAATTTAATGTTTTTAGGTAGTTTTGGTTAGTCGCCAAAATTCGGTTCGTTTTGGTTAGTTTTAACTTACTTTAATATTTTTAATCTGTTCCGATACGTTTTAGCCTTTTTTGGAGCTTTTGCTTACTTTCGGTTAGTCGTTGAATCAACTTTCGGTAGTTTCAGTTAGTTCCAATTTATTTTAGTAATTTGAACCGGATCCGATAGGTTATAACCATTTTTAATTTTTATGGTTAGTTTTGGTTATTCGCCAAATTTCGGTTACTTTGAGTTCGTTTTAACTTACTTTTATTTTTTTAATTTGTTTTGATTCATTTTAACCCTTTCTGTGCTTTTGGTTACTTTTAGTTAGTTTGGGTTAGTCGTTCAATCAACTTTCGGTTTGTTTTAGTTGGCTTTAATTTATTTTTGTCATTTGAACCGATTCCATCCTCAGAAACAGACTAACACGATCTCTCACGTATATTACGTGATGTGCCAAATGTAGCATGCACTTTTTCGTGATTTGATACCCCATAATAGGAAAACAATAGTATATTGTGTAACTAGGAGGAAAAGCAAAACATTCCTGGACGACTGTGGTAGTTGCTGGTGCTGGACGAGGCGCAGCGGAGGCCAGCAACACAGGAGTCCAGGAATGTGCTTTTCCTACGAGTTGCACATACTATTTTTTATCCGATCGAAATTAATTAGAATATGTACTTATATAAATAGAGCCAAATATTACTCTAAATAAAAACGGTGTTTTAAATTTAAACTCAACATCATATCAAGTTTTGAATCGAGCGAGCTTGAAGTTTATTACGTAGCTACGGAAACTACAGCTAAATGTTACTTTTGATAGACGTCAGATCTGACAAACAAGGCGTTTGAATATGGCAGAAATGTTCCATTCCCGGCCTAGGACGGGAATGTTATATTCCCGGACAGTTATTTTCTATTCTTGTACAGTTATTGCATGTTGCCAAGCAATGAATACAATATACTGGAATCATGACTTTTGCGGTGAGAAAACACATCGGAAAGGTGTCGTTTTTCGTCCGATCGGATAAAAAAACATTTTCAATATTAAAAGTTGTTTAAACAATTTGACAGAGAAGCAGCAGAATGACAGAACTTGAACTTGAACAAGGAAAGCTGAAACTTGAAGAAAGGAAAATAAATGTAGAAAAAAAATTAATTGAAATGAAAGCCCTAAAAGATGAAATTGAAGCCAGAGAAAGAGAAGTGAAACTATTATTTGAAAGAGAAAAGGCAAAATTAGTTCAAATAAGTAAATGTCAAAAAACTTCTAGAGGCACAACAAATCATTATTAATAATTATTGCAAATCACAATGGAACAATTTCTAATTGTATCAGTTTTTTTTATTCATTTGGAAAGTGTTTTATCTATTATAAATATTTGTTATAATGAGTAATACGATAAAGATGAGACGAGTTGAGCATCGCCCGTCCAGTAAAAGGAACCTTTATCTTTCCAGATAGACATTTCGGAAACCGTTTAATATCAACGCCATCGGTAAACCAGATTGTGACCTGACTCGCATCCGATAAAGAGACGAAAATTGATGCGTCCGCCGTAAACGGTCCGCCACTTGTCAAAGATAACCAAACGATCCGTCGGTCGCTTTGATCGTTGCTTTTTTACTGACTTATTCAAAGGAACTATTAAACGTTCCGATCGTTATAAAATCTTCAGATCTATTGATGTGTGTTGCTTAGGATGTGAAGCGCATAAATCTTTCGCTGGCTTCAAAGTTCTGGAAAACTGTAAATATGCGGCCAACGGACGGATTTTTCGAGGAACAATTTCGGATACACTGGAAAAAAAACTGGTATCTAATAATAGTTTAGCAGTCCTTTTTGCATTAATTCAAATAGTGTAAGTAACCCCTACCAAATGCCTTGGAATGAACAAAATTACGCTCTTTGAAAAGTTCAATACAAAACTACATGCAATTCTTCTGCTGGGAGACATAGATTTAAAAGCTCCAAGTTTATTTAGTTATCGGTGCATAGTAAAGGAGAGTGTTAACTGATTTCATTTCATAATTATGAGGAATTCCTACTTGGAACTTAGAGTTTTATCAAATTCCAACGTTAGATAAAGGTCCAAAATTAATAAATTTAAAATAAACACAAAAATTACAAGTTAGGTAACCGGCTTATATTCAACTTGAATAAGGTCACATATCAAAAGTCTAAGCCCGAATGCCCTCTCCGCCAACCAACGTCCTCGCTCTCCAGCCGTAGTCTCCTTATCGCCAAGTTTCTGCCAACTTGCAGATTTGCCCCGCTTTGGTGTTCGGTTACGGCGCCGGCAACCAAAAAAGTTGACTACATTCGGCCATCCTGACTTTCCGTATTGTCCCCAATACGGTCATTACAATCCTATAATAAAGCCAACATTTAAATAAATCTATCCAGAGCACCTCTTTACTTTACGTGTCGCGAACATTTTTGGATATTTAGCGTATCCCAAATGCTTTACAAACAACAACTTTTGACATTTAGTGTGCTTCGAGCATTTTTTTTTATATTTAACGTATCCCGAACACTTTACACACGACATCTTTTGACAAATAGTGTGTCTCGAGTATTTTTGGATATTTGACGTATCCCGAACACTTTAAACACGACATTTTCTTGACAAATAGTGTGCCTCGAGCATTTTTGGATATTTAACGAATCCCGAACGCTTTACACACGACATCTTTTGACAAATAGTGTGCCTCGGGTATTTTTGAATATTTAACGTGTCCCGAACACTTTACACACGACATTTTTTTTGACAAATAGTGTGTCTCGAGTATTTTTGGATATTTAACTTATCCCGAACGCTTTACACACGGCAACTTTTGACAAATAGTGTGCCTCGAGCATTTTTGGATATTTAACGTATCCCGAACGCTTTGCACACGCCGCGCGCCGGCCGCCGGCGCCGTTACAAAAATCAGTTGGTAACATACTTACTTCTTCTCGTAAGGATATCCACGGTTCTGTCGACGCATACAACAGTTGGATTTTTCCTGTATTTACCTGATATTGGTAGCACCACATATCTGTCATTAGGTAACACAGCTGTCACTTTATATGGCCCCTTAAACTTGGGCAATAACTTTTTGCTTTGATCTGTTGCCTGAAAATCATTTTTCGCGACCATTACGAGGTCGTTTACCTTATACTTTTTCGGTTTACTTCTTTTTAGGTTAAACCTAAGCATCTGCTTCTCTTGATCAACCCCCACTCGATCTTGAATAATTTTTCGTAAATCTGTAATTCATCCTGTAATTAATTAAGTAAAATGGACTCCGAGGTATTCGGCGGCTTACATCCATATAACGCTTCGGCCGGTGTTATTCCCATCACCCGATGAACTGTGCAATTTAGTCCACGCTGAACAGTTTTGACTTGAGTATCCCAAAGATCTCATGCCAGCAAACCAATAGTTTTCTTGAATATTAGCTAGTGTTTTTTCAATGCCAAAATGTCCCATATCATCATGGCACATTTTACAGATCTGCCACCTATTTGCTTTAGAAACCACCCATTTAAATGACTTATCGAACAATTTTTTATAAAGTTTTTCTTCCTTAAGAATATTATTTTCAAACAAATGTTTTATTTCTGAATTTTTGACTTTTGATAATAATATATCGCAGATTTTAATAATATCGTCATGTTAAAAGTCCAAACTTGATAATTCAGAATTTGAGATCAGGCTTTTATTAACTTCCGATCTCGAGGTCTCAATTGTGCAAATTTTCTAATTTGATGTCCTATTTTGTACTCAAAATCTTGAATTTTATTAAATGAATTTCGACTTTAGGGTATCTGAATATTATAAAATTTGGAAGTTGACGTTCAATTGTTATTAAATTATATTTTAATACTTACAATTCGGGTTTTAAGCTTTGTATTGCAATAAAATTTGGCAAAAAATACTGAATTAAAACCGGATCTTCTTAAATTCCGAATTTTATAAAATTTGGGGTTCGACGTCCAAATGTTATCAAGTAGAAATTGATTAGAAATCGTACTTTGAGGTCGGAATTTAATAACATTCAAGTTCAAAAGTCTGAATTTTATTATATATATATTTGCGCTTTGTAGAGCAAGAGCAACTGCTGCGGTGTATGCAATGTGTTTTGTTGCGAAATAGCGCATTAAGCTTCTGGGAGGCTGGTTTTGCAATGTTAGCAACGTGGTCATGCTAGGACATATCGCTGTTGACCGAGACACCCAGTAGTCCGATTGACGAGGATGAAACGTGGCTGCTTGGGTCTTCGCTGCATTGAACTGGACCAAATTTCTGTCGCCCCAAGTTTGAACTTTGTCCAGGTCCTGATTAATTGCTGTAATCTGCTCCTGTCTGCGGTGATAAGTCTCAGCCGCGGGTCGAATGCCTTCGAAGTATCCAACTCAATCGCTCGAGACTCTCTGCAGTTCGCAATTGAGCATGTATATATGAGTGACATAGGCCAATATATCTCCTGTCGATCTCTCTTTGCAAAAGCCGTATTGATTATATCTGATTTTTCTGTTGTTCTCGAGGTATTTGAGTAGTTGCTAATTGACTACACGTTCCAGGACTTTGGAGATTATTGGAAGCAAGGTAATTGGGCGATAGTTTGAGGGCGTGGTTTCCTTGTCTTTTTTTGGAATAGGTTGCACTCGAGCGACTTTCCAAGAAGACGGGTAAATCCTTTTTCGGTAAGACGGAGAAGAAAGCCTGGAAAAAACGGGGGTTAGTTCGTTGGCGCAGTTCTTTAGCACGATGGCAGGTATTCCGTCCGGTCCTGATGCCTTTTGCGTATCTAGTTCTTTAAGGATTTTACGAATATCACGGTGATGAAACTTGACTTCTGCCGTGGTAGTGTTGATGTTCGATATGGTGAGGAGACTCTTGCCTTGGGGGACTTCTAAGGTAGAGTGCGATGAAAACATTTTGGCGAGTATGTTTGCTGTTTCCTTGGCTGTAGTCGCCGTGATGCCACGTTCGTCTGTCAAAGGTGGGAGAGACGTTTTTGTAAAGTTATTACTTACTGCCTTTGCTACCGACCAGAAATTCGTGAAGCCACTGGGGCATTGCAAAAGCTAATTCCTGATCCTTTGATTGCGTTTGTCCTTACTTTCGTCGATCATACGTTTGCATTCGTTTCTCGTTTCGACAAAATAATTGCAATTTTCGGCGGTCTGATTTTCCTGTCAGTACTTGTAGGCTTTCTGTTTCCTACCTACAGCTCTTTCGCATCTTCTGTCGAACCAGGGCTTTTCTTTTGACGGTAACTTGATGGAATTTGGGATGTATGATTTTATTCCTGAGGAGATTACTTGCGTAATCTCTTCGCAGCAGACTGACGGGTCAACAGTGCCAAAGCAGACGTCGAGCCAAGGAAAATCTAAGTAGAACTCACTTAGATCGTCCCAGTTTGCAGAATTGTCGTGCCAGATTTTGCGAGGCAATGGTGAATCCTTCTGTAGAAGTTGCAATTCACAAACCGTTCTAATAAGTTTGTGGTCGGAAGTGCCTAATGGCGAACCAACTATAATTGTGTACTGGTCAGGATTGGTGGTCAGAAAAAGATCCAAGAGGGCGGCGAATTTGCCCCTCTCTGAGATTCGAGTTGGTTCGTCTACAAGTTGAGTAGGCCCGCAGCTGATGGCAAATACTTCAGCTTCTCTATCTTCGTTGCCGGTCCTGTATTGAATCAAAAGTGGCAGCTAATGTTGTAAAAAGGTTCGGTAGGCTCTTGGTTAATCCCTTCGCGGTGCACTTGAACCACATGACTTCAAGGTTGTTCGGTTCGAGTATTTCCTCGCGGTGATAAGAAAGGTCGCTTCGGACAAAAAGGCATATTGCGAACTTATATCTAAATCGGGGGTGTAAGTCGTAACCGGGGTAGAGGTAGTTTACTGTTGTTGTTGTAGAGCATACTTGGACATATTAATATGAAGAGCTCTTACCTTAACGTTGCGAACTCTAAAACCAATCTGATTAAATTTCGACTTCAAAGTCTCAATTTTGTAAAATTTCAACTCTGAAGTCAAAATATTATGTTGATATTTAAAACCATAATATCGACATATTAACATGAAGAACTCTTAATTTATAGTTGCTGATTTTAAAACTTAGTTTTGTAAAATTTAAACTTCAGTCAGGATATCACGTTGATATCCAATCTACCATTATGAACTTCTACTTTAAAGTTGCGGATTTTTTAACTAAACATTAAATTTCGTTCTCAAAGTCCCAATATTGCTAAATTTCAATTTCGAAGTCAGAATTTTATGTTAATATTCGAAATCATAATATCTACATATTAACATAATGAACTTTTACTTTAAAGTTGCAGATTTTAAGACAAAACTTATCTAATTTCGTCCTCAGTGTCCCAATTTTTTAAAATATCAACTTGGAAGTAAGGATATTATGTCGATATTTGAAGGCGTAATATCGACATATTAGCCTAAAGAATTCTTACTATAAAGTTGAGGATTCTAACGCCAAACTTACAAGATCTCGACTTCGAAGTCCCAATTTTGTAAAATTTTAACTTTAAAGTCAGAATATTATGTTGATATTTAAAGTCATAATATCGACATATTAATATGATCTACTTTAAAGTTGCAGATTTTAAAACCAAACTTATTTAATTTCCTCCCCCCAAATTTTTAAAAAATCATCATTTGAGTCAGAATATTTTGTCGATATTCGAAGGCGAATATCGACATAATAAAGTTGAGGTATTTAAAACCAAACTTACTAATTTTCGGCTTCGAAGTCCCAATTATGTAATTTAAACTTTGAGGTCCAAGGATTATGCTGATATTCGAATTCATGATATCGACATATGAACAAAATGAACTTCTTTTCTAAAGTTGCAGATTTTAAAATCAAACTTAGTTAATTTCATCCTCAAAGTCTCAACTTTGTAAAATTTCAACTTCATAGTTAGAACATTATGTTAATATTCGAAGGTGTAAGATCGACATATTACCATAAATAATTCTTACTATAAAGTTAAGGACTCTAAAACCAAACTTACTAAATTTTGACTTCAAAGTTTCAATTTTGTAAAATTTCAAGTTCGAAATCAGCATATCATGTTGATATCCGAAGTGATAATATTGACATATTAACATGATAAACTTCTACTTTAAAGCGGATTTAAAATCAAACTTATTAGTTATTAGAATATTATATTGATATTCGAAGACGTATTATGGACATATTGACATAAATAATTTTTTCCATAAAGTTAAGAACTCTAAAACCAAATTTACTGAATTTTGACTTCAAAGTTCCAATTTTGTACAATTTCAACAGCACATTATGTTGATATTCGAAGTAATAATAATGACATATTAACATGAAGAACTCTTACTTTAAAGTTGCGGATTTTAAAATCATGCTGATTACATTTCGACCTCGAAGTCCCAATCTTGTAAAATGTCAACTTCGAATGCAGAATAATATGGTGATATTCGAAGTCATAATATCGACATATTAACACGATGAACTTTTACTTTAAATTTGTGGATTTTATAGCTAAACTTATTAACTATTGTAATTTTTAATATTATGTTGAAATTTCAAGTCATAATATCGACACATTAACATGAAAAACTTTTACTTTAAACTTGCGGACTCTAAAACCAAACTGATAAAATTTTGACCTCGAAGTCCCAATTTGTAAAATATCATTTTCGAAGTCAGAATATTATCTTGATATTCGAAGTCATAATATTGACATAAGGACATATGATAAACTTCTACTTTTAAGTTACAGATGTCGAACTCCTAGTTTAAAGTTGAAGACTTCAAAACCACGTCCTCAAAATCCTAATTTTTTTAAATTTCAACTTTAAAGTCAGAATATTATGTTGATATCTGAAGCTATAAGATGACACATAAATATGACGAACTGCTACTTTAAAGTTGCGGACCATTTAACTAAAGTTATTAAATTTCGACATAGAAGTTCCAATTTTGTAAAATTACCTACAACTTCGAAGTCAGAATATTATGTTGATATTCGAAGTCGTAATATCGACATATCAAGATAAATAATTCTTACTTTGAAGTTCAGCTACGTTGGGATTTGGAACCTTCGGCAACGTGCACTAAAACAGAGTTTTATCCACAATACCGAAACAGAATTTTAGCACTCGACGCGCGTTTCGCTAACCATGTTAGCATCATCAGGAGGTGATTAATCATCTTTCAAGATCAAGTATTAAGTTCAAACTTTAGATTGAAAGTTCTTTTTTTTGTGATTAGGATTACTAGTTTACAGTATTAGAGAATTTGCAGACTTCATCTTTGACAAAAATGAATTACTGATCAGTAGCATATGTGACTTTTGTACTGTATTTCAATTATTTTTAGTTCGCCCAGTTACATCAGCCACATAATACGGTCCTTTACAGTCCCACGCCACTATGCTCTATTAGCCGCTTCTGATTGGTGGGTTGACGTAATTCTGGAGTACTGCTAACTCTTCATTAATCATCTCCTGATGATGCTAACATGGTTAGCGAAACGCGCGTCAAATGCTAAAATTCTGTTGCGGTATTGTGGATAAAACTCTGTTTTAGTTTAAAGTTCAGGACTCTAAAACCAAATTTACTAAAATGCGACTTCGAAATCCCAATTCTGTAAAATTTAAACTTCGAAGTCAGAGTATTATGTCGATAATCGAAGCATAAGATCGGCACATAAATAAGACAAACTTCTACTTTAAAGTTGCGGACTCTTTAACTAACCTTATTAAATTTCGACCTCGAAGTCCCAATTTCGTTAAATTTCAACTTTGAATTCAGAATATTATGTTGATACAGGAAGTCGTAATATCGACATATTACTATGACGAACTCCTACTTTAAGGTTGTAGATTTTAAAACGAATGATCTTCCCAATTTGATGAAATTTCAACTTATGTTATTACTTAGTCATGGAATATTAACTTCTAATTATTTCACCCTAGGAATTTCATATTATTTCAAATTTAAAAATCCAAATTTGGTAGGTATAATACCGATTTTAAATCTGCGTTTTTATTAATTTGCAGCCTCAAAGTCCCGATTTTGTTACATTGTTACCAGTCCAAATATGGACTATTTGTAACGAATTTCTACTTCAAAGCTGTTTTTTTTTAATTCCAAATTTAATACTTAAATTTAGAAAATATACAATATAACATGTGTGTTAATAAAAAAATAAGGCAATACCTAACGATCAGAGCTCAAAGTCGGAGTATAAAAAAAATTAAATTATAAATCCGACTTTTACGATATCTCTTCCAAACCAGACTTTCATTAAAACTTCCGATCTCGAACTACTAATTTTGTAAAATTCATGGAGTCAACCAAAATATCAAGTAAGATGAATTTTTACGATCGATCGAATGGCATTAAATCGGAATTTAATACAATTCAACCTTCGAGGATCGAAATTAATGAAATTAGAACTTGCATCGATTTATATCCAACATCAAGTCTATTTGACCTGCGGCCTCCGCATCTTCCACACCTAGCTCAGGCTAAATGAGACATCCGATCTCCATCCGGAAATCAAAGGGGACCGACGCTGTCCGCGATATCCAGCATTTGTTTTGATAGCGATGCCGCCTTTGATGTGGCGCGAAACAGTTGAATGCAGCCGAGGTGCTAAAATCGCGTCAACGCGCGACGAGGCGGCGTTAAAGCGGAGGAGGATATGTCGCGGTTTCGGTGCGCCATCTGGAGGGATTATTGGATATTAATATTTCCCGTTTTAGAAGAAGAACAGTTTTTCATGTAGAAAATTATTGAACGAAAAATTGTTTAAGATTAATTTTAAATATAATGTCTTGCGAGCTCTTCAAATTATCAAATTATATTATAATATCACCTTCTGTGAATAATATGTAAAGGATAGTTAAGTGCCGGGTTGGTCACGAGCCATTCTGGCACGCCACTGAATATTGTTTTTCCCTAAATTCTCTTAGCTTGTTTGTATTACCTATGGGCAAAAAAAAAGCTTTCTAATTTTGGACTAAGATCAATATAATAAAAAAATATGATCCGCGTTAGTGGCAAGCCCTTCAGATACGCTCCTGGATATTAAGTTCCTCTTTTTTTTGGCTGTTTGAAAAATTTTAAAATTTAAATGAATCTTTGTTGCGTTAGTCCTTCAATGATGATCATTATTGTCATCATCATAATAGATTTAAAAAAATCGATATTGGTGGTGAGTTCTTAAACATCAATCCTTCTTCCATAATTTCTATTTGCTTTATTCTAATTTAATTCTCGTTGGGATTGCACGTTGAATAATATTCGCACTAATGACACTATGACACCTCGGCAAATGCCTCTCCACCAGACTGGACGGCAAACAATCCGAACGTGGCCAAGCATAATATTATGTGTTGTTGCAGCAAAAACATTTGTTAAACAAACAAACATCGGCCGTGACCTACCCTAATAATCGAGAAGGCCGCGGGATGATGACGTTTTCTTACACCGTCAATTATTGTCTAAGTCGGTGGCACCTGATTGTTTGAACTGGCTTGGGAGGTGTTTACACTACAAACAAAGACGGCGGACGATAGGTAATTAGTCGCTAGTATCCATTCTGAGATCTTATTTGGGATCCATTAGTGCTTGATAGCCTGTTGAGTGCTTTGCAAATATTTAGAGTATTTTTAGTCGTCGGAAATGCCTCCGAATCTGGTACAAGACTAGCGGAAGCACTAGTTTAAGATTTTTTTGTAAGCTTAGGGTGCGATATATCGCACCCTAAGCTTACAAAAAAAATCTTAAACTATGGTGCTTCAGTGTCAATTTGGCTTTATATACGCCTTTGCAAATGACAAACTATTTTTACTAGGGATGGGCAATATTTTCGATAAATTGATACCGTACCGTACTTTGCATCACTTTTTCACTTTTTTTTTAGTAAACCTGAAAATCCTTAACAGTAATTTAATTATTTTTTTTTTGTTATTGATGTAGGTTATAAAATAACTCTTAATAGATTTCTGGTTTCTGGGTCGATAGATTACTCTATAGGAGCTAAAAGCTCATTTCAATATTGATGCTAAGTATGCAATAGTCACAAATGTACGTTCCAGCTTCATAACCCGCAGGTTCACTATACATCCACTCAATGATCACACAGTGATACACATGATCCATTTTTCTCCCCTAACGTATTCGCTAAACTTGCCCTTACAGGGCCGTTAGTAAAAAGTTTTTTCTTCATTTTGGGCACGCCTTGGGTTAGTTTTGGTTAGTTTTTGTTGGTTGCGCCCCCGTAGCGAGCGAAGCGAGAGGAGGGCCATTTGTTAAGTGACAAAAATACAAGTAAACATTGTCAGCTCAGGATTCGTCAGAGGAGAGGTCTCGGGCGGATATTTCCAAAAAAAAGGTCTGCCTGTGTACATTCCTTTCAAGTTTCAGCAGTGTGGCCACAAGTCAGTACAATAATAGTACAACTTGGGAATTTCATTTTCATTACCATTATAATTTTGGCAGATTAAAATGCTACGAGGGCATATTTCGTTAAAACTTGTTATTGTATTTGTGTATTTATCCTGGGCATAGACTTTCAAAATGGCAGTTTTCTAATAAATTCCAAATTAGATTTTTTTCATATGCTATGTTCTGATTTGTTTTATTTGTGTCTTTGTTATTTTAATGTTCTTATGGTACCTAAGTATGTACCTGCTTTATAAAAAAAAGGTTTTTCAGTTCTTTTAAGCCAATATCAGTACAGATTGATTTTGTTAACAATATTTTAGATGTTTTGTTAGAATAATGTTAAATAAATATTTATGTTCTAACTTTTATTGTTATGGAACCTGTTTCATTACTCAGTTGTTTTGAGTTTTTATATAGTTTTATGAAAAAACCATAATCTTTTCACAACATGGCAACTTTTAATGGTGTTGATTGTTAATTACTTAAAATTCTCACACATTCCCGAAAGTTCGCGAACGTTCGTAACGAGAAATAAATTACGGAAATTTTCCAACACTATTCTTGCCTAGTTCATTTAACCTATCTAGGCATTCACATGCCATTTTGGAGCTGATTATTGTTGAGCTCAGCGCTTTGATGGCTGCTTGACTGTTTGAGAAAATGACAATCTCTTTCTTTCTATAGTTTCTGTCTAGGTTGAACTGCGCACATCTTCCTATGGGATTAATTTCCTCCTGGAATATGTCCGGGTGTTTTCTCATTGCTTCGTAGAATTTGGTTTGCGGCCCAAATACTCCGACTTCAGTCCCATGTTCAGTTCTTGCCATTTTATGGCCACTTTGTTGCGATTTGAGAATGCAAGTGGCGTTCTTATCACGACTGTGAAGTATTTTTCAAAATTGCAACTTTTGTTTATATCGCCCAAGAAGTGGCATATGCCTTGTCAGGGATGGTAACTCACTCTTTCTAAGCCATCCTCCATCGCCCGGCTCCCTCTCTTGTGAGTCTAGTCATTGCTTGTCTAGCTGCTCCCTCTACAAGAATTTTGCCCACAATTGCCTTTTATTTAATAAAATTAATAATAAAAAACTGCTAATTTAAATAATGATTTTTAACTACACCGTTTATTACTGGCGTTAGTAATGTTTTAGATTAAGTATACCTATGTAATAATGGTGTCACAAGACCTATATATACAGTGTCTTTCAAAAAGTTCGCATCATATCGGAAACTTTTTTATTATTGATTTCTCAGAAAATGTTAATCTTGATAAAAGTTGATGTTTGGAAAAAAACTCATTTTGACAGTGCCAAATTAAGGATAAGTTATTTATACAGGGTACCTAAAAAATACGAAAATTAAGGTCAAAACAGAAGTTTGGAATATCGGCAAACCTTCTACAGAAAAATAAAGCTCCTATTAAGATAAAAATACCATTTTTTCCAAACCACTGTTGCGGAGAAAATTCATAACAATTATTGAAAAAATGTCGAAAAAACCCTCTTTTTCTTATTTTGTCCTTATTTTTTTCAGCAACGATGCACTTTTGGAAAAAATGAAATTTGACTTTTATATTTATCTTAATAGAAGCTTTATTTTTTGTGTAGAAGGTTTTCCGATATTCCAAATTTTTTGTATTTTTTATGTACCCTGTATAACTTATCCTTAATTTAGCATTGTGTAACAGTTCGATTTTGCCAATTTTAAAATTTCATTTATATGCCGCATTTAGGGAAAAATTATGCTGTATTTTGCACTCATCGGTTTATTACTTCTGAATTTAATAATTCGCTTGAAATTGCCTCTTTTCTCAATGTAAAATTAACCATATTTTAAGTATAGGTTAGCTATATATTTGTATTCTTAATCGATGTATGTGCCTTATTATTAAGTTAACTTGGCTTGATTTGCATCATATTATCGTAAACAGCCAGCGAGTCGATTTATATTTCTAAAGAATTCAGTTAGCCTGCAAATACGTTGCATTTGACTTATTGAACCATAATTTAATTTCAGTTTGAATATTCTATTACCTTTTGAGAACCCTAGGTTGATGTTCCGGAGATCGTTTTTGGACCTCTGCTTTAAATATATTTCTCGTTTGGTACGGCCGACTAGTTTTTGTGTGGTTCATGCCAAATAATAGGAATGGGCTACGTATCTCGCGTTTTTCATTCTCGATATGGATTTTTGAAGGTTTTTCATTCCTGTTAGAGCATTTCTTAGCCTTTCTCGAAGAATGTAATTTTAGCTTACTATTCGTGGCTTCCGCCGTCATTTATCATCATAATGAGCGAGAATTAAGGCGTTTATTTTCTTAGAATTATTCCTTGTATCGAATCACTCGTCAAGTTTTCAGCCCATTACTACTTGTGTCGCCGTATTTAATTTAAGGCAAATTGACGGAAGACGGAACGTTGGAGAGGTCTTTTCTAGTTTGCTCGCCTGGGGAACGTTTGCCAGTATAGCGAGAAACTGCACGTTTTGCGTATTGTGATATAATACCACCCTTTTGATAAAGGATTTATCGTGCGTTTCTGTTGGTGTTTTAACACGACCGATTATTCGGGCTCTACAAGCTGTACTAGGTAAGCATTTACTCTGGATTCCTTTTTCTGTGGCCTATGAAGCACTTGACCGCCATGTTGCTAATTTTTTTTTTGTTTCCATTATTTATAGCGGCTTCCACGTTCGTCCCATAAGACCGAAACGGTCGAATCTCTTCTAATACACCCTCAAGTCCGAGTCTGAGGTAAATATCGCTACAATTTTTGCCTAAATTAATGAAATTGATTGCTTATCTACCTTTTATTTTTTTGTGCACATAACGCCATTTGCTTTTCCCATGTGTTATCTTATCTACTCCATTTTATCTGATCCGAATTTTTATTTTAATGCAACTTTAATTTTCATCATATGGGGAAGTTTATATATTCTTTTAGGGGTGATTCATATCTATCTTTTTATATTCAAGTTGCCGGAACCTTAATATCTCTTGTATTTGCTTTATTGCACTGTAAGTCCATGGGTTTTTTGTCTGGGAAAATTTCTTTTATAAAGAAAATGCAAAGAGGGAAGGGGTCTATGATTTTTTTATTAAAGTAAGGGGGTCTATCATTTTTTATTAAAGTAAGGGGGTCAATGATTTTTTGTTAAAGTAAGGGAGTCTATGATTTTTATTAAAGTAACGGGGCTTCATTTAATGCGTACTGGATTATTGCAGGGTTCTGCTGCTGGGCAGAAGTTTACTTGAGGAACCAATTTCTTCTGCTGGGCCAGAACTTTAGTTAAAGAACTGCAACTTATTCTCTGAAAGGCCGGAAGCAGGTCCACAACTTTTTTTTTTCCTGGAAGGCTGACGAAAGGCCTTAACTGGTGGTTCCCGCACTAGAGGCCATCGACAGAGTTCGACGACGGGATTTGGGTATAAGTTTTGTGTTTTATGTTTACTCTTCGTTTGCTTTTATTGATATAAATCAATCATTGAATTGAGGTAGCTCATTGATTTTAATTAATTTAAATTTACATTTATTCACAGGTTTATCGGACCAGTTAATCTAATTGCTTTGAGTTGTTTTCTCATTTTAAAAGTTAAGTGCTGGCTGGATAATTTCATTCTTTTCATTCATTAGTCGGCAGATATAACTGCTCTGGTGCTTTTATTAACTTCTCAAGTTTTTTTGGATCTAATCATTGTGTCCGCTCATTGCGGCCTATTATCACCATCAGTGCAGCTATTAGCGTACGCATACCTAGTTGTAAGAAGCTTAGTCTGCGCCAAGTGATCACTTTGATAAGTAGTTTAGTGCATTTAGTGATAAGGCATATAGAACCGAGGTTTTCCAACTGAATTGGTCTCTGTACGTACAATCTTCATATTGTACTCTGTTTATTTTATTAATTACTTTAATTCATTTAACATTCTTTTGTCTACTCCACCACATTTTAATATAACCTTTTTCTCCAGATAGATTGTTGCTGTGTTTGCAAAAAAAAAGGATTTAGTAGCAAATATAGTGTTCATTAAATTTTAGATTGTGTTTCCTTGATAGAAGTTATAATTGCGCCATTGTTTTCGTTTTTTTTGATAGTTCGAAATTAGGAACCGGTTAATTTTATGAGCGAATCTAACCACTCGGTACAACACCCGCCGAGCTTTTTCCGTTTAGCTGACTAGAACGGGTGGCTCTCAAACGACCCCACGACAGGGGCCGGGCTTTGCAATACGTCTCTCCGGGGCTAGGTCCATTTTTTTAAATTAATTGGGGGAAAAACATCATTGAGTTCAATCATTAAAAAAACGTGTTGCAATTGTCAAAATAATATTTTTTCCAAACACCAACTTTTATCAAGGATAAAATTTTCTGTGAAATCAATAATAAAAAGTTTCTCATATGATGCGAACTTTTTGAAAGACACTGTATATGTTTCTTTCCTAAAAAAAGTTGATACATAATAATTTGAGTTCCTAAAAATGGCGCCCTGACCATAATCAGCAATGCCCTAGTACCAACGAAGGCCTGACTACTGCCTTGTGCCCTTACCAAAGAAACAGTCTGCATCCTTCTCAGGACTCCGTCGGCGCTTCTTCAATTAACTCCATTTCACCTGAGGAGGCAGATCGATATCGATAACTTGCACTTTTGTCGGTATCTGAATCTTCCTTTTTGGATTTCTTATTTTTTTGTTTGTGCTTTCTTTGTTTCTTTATATTGCGTTTTCCATTATATATTTCTTATTTTTTTGTCTGTCTCTTCTATTTTTAAAAAGTGGTATAATTTTTAAATTGCCTTCATCTAATTTATCTTAATTTTGATCACGTAGACGAAGTAGATGAACCTGGTTCGGACACGGGTGTGTTAACTGAGATATCTGCTTCACTATTTCCTTCTTTTTGTTCGAAATCCGCATCTTTGAAAGCATTCCTGTTTAATGACAAGAATTCTTTTGCCGCTATTTTTGCGGTTTGATACTTCACATAAGCTGTTCCGAACAACTACATATTGTATCAATGATTTGTTGCTTTCACGTAGCCATAGTCGAGCATCTTTAGAGTAATAGGTTTTCGGTGGGCTCATAAAAGCTCGATCCAAAGGTTGAACTCTATGGATAGAATGGAGAGGTAAATATATCGAAGTGATGTGATTGTTTCTTGCTAATTGAATCAGTTCAATGTCGTTTCGGTAATCGTGGTCTAGGATCAGCAAAGCTGGCGAATTTTCTGATGGTTGTATTTGATCGATAAAATGCTGACATTCATCAAGGAATCTCACTCTGCTGATGAAATTGCATCAGCAATTTGCTTTTGCCTCGGCATGCTATTATCTTGAGATGTTTACTTTCAACAATCTACAGTTCTGTCTCATCTTATTAAATATTCTATTGACTGCAAATGTTCTTTCATCATATATAAAAGTAATAGTTATTGTAGTCCTACAATATCGACCGTGGATTTGTGGAATTTTCCTTCGCTTGTCCTTGATATAATTATTACGTTGTAGTTTCCGTGAAACCTACTTGTCAGCACGAATTTTTTTAAATCCTCAAAAAAAAACATGACTCACTGCTCTACGTCTCTTAGTCGATGCGTAACTCATTCCGTTTTCGTGCTTGTCGGCACCGGCAGGTTTAACAAAATGCTTAACGATCGAGTGATTTTCACGTAGTGATAAAAGTGGTGAAATAAAACGTTTAAAAACACATTTACGTGAAATGTAGGAGCAATTAAACTAAATACAAGACAGTGATTCGACTAGTTCCAGCGAGGTAGGTTATTTTAATTAAATATTACCTATTGTTTTAGGAAAAATTGTGGACTCAAAAAGGGAAAACGGGTGTTTTCCCCAAAAAAAGTCACACTGAAGTGAAATCGTGCGATTTCTTCAGTTCACAATGGTAAGTTTGTACAAGTGTTAGGTAAAATTGTGGATTCAAAAAGGGAAAACGGGCGTTTTCCCTATAAGAGTCACACTGAAGTGAAATCGTGCGATTTCTTCAGTTCACAATAATAAAATTGTACAAATATTAGGAATAGACTTAACAGAAAGGATAACGTTCGTTAACCTGAAAACATGCAATATCAGGTTGAAATCGAGTGATTTCAACTTGGTTTATCTCGCAATCTCATTGAGTTGTGGATAAGTTTTGTCCTAATAAAATTATTAGTGTGATTTGCAATATATTAGGCGCTGGAATTACAAATAACGTGCGTTATTTCTTAGATAAATGGAATCGAGCGATTTCCATTTATGTATATTCCGCAAGCATTTATCGCGTCTTTTAATTTGCTTGTTCTTAAGCGATTAAGGCCTTAAGTAATTGCAAAAGTGGAAAAGAGTAACGAATAACCAAACAATTTTAATAGATTCAAAAAGGGAAAACGGGCGTTTTCCCTAAAAGAGTCACACTGAAATGAAATCGTGCGATTTCTTCAGTTCATAAAATAAAATTGTACAAATATTAGGTAAAATTATAGATTCGAAAAGGGAAAACGGGCGTTTTCCGCGTTTTCCCTAAAAGATTCACACTGAAATGAAATCGTGCGATTTCTTCAGTTCACAATAATAAAATTGTACAAATATTAGGGAAAGTTATAGGTTAAAAAAGGGAAAAGGGGCGTTATTCCCTAAAAGAGCCTCACTGAAATGAAATCGTGCGATTTCGTCCGTTCACAATTATAAAATTGTACTAATATTAGAAAGATTATAGATTTAAATACCAGGTGGTATTTAAAATTATTTGGAAATAGGCGACTTCATTGGATTTTATTACATAATGTAGCTGAATGTATGTTCTGGCGCAAAGTTAAGCGGTTGGCGTTTCTTATCTCTGTTTGTGTTTGTGTTATTCGAAGGCAGGTTGTTATGAAGACGAACCCATATATTTTCAGGGTCTTAATAAATTATAAGACCAAAATATCATTCGTTATTTTGGTAGATAAACGTTTATTGGAAATCGGGTGATTTTATACGCATAATTTAACCGTAAGCTTTATAATGAATCCTATTCTTTTTTGCCATTACATCGTGCGATTTTTGGCAAAGGGTCATGTTAATTAACAACATTATAAGTTTGAACGTAAAGAGGGTTTCTTTTTACAGGCTCGTCTGACAATGAGCCATATGTTCAGAACTCTTTAGAAACTGCCGCTCCGTCGCTTACAGCCTTAGGTCGCAATTATACTTCCAGGTGTCAGGTGTCAGGTGGTAGGTGGCAGGCGACAGGCGATAAGTGTCAGGTGACAAGTTGCAGGTGTTAAGTGATAACGTGAATATACTTTATTGAGTGTCAACGGTTGGTTGCAAACCGAAAATAAATGCATTTTGGGTTTTGTATTTTCCGGGATGTCGTTTAAAACGCGTCGTGCGCTTCTCGTGCTCGAAGACGAAGAAGAAGATATTCCTAGAAAAAGAAGTAGAGAGTATAGTGTTCACCCGGTAAATGAATTGCGATATCAATACGGCGAATTCCATCACCTATACCGAGACCTCAGAAATCATCCTGAAAGGTTCTTTGAATTCATGCGGATGTCAGTAGGGACATTTGATTTTATTTTAACGCGAATCGAGACCAAGCTGCTACGAAAAAATACCTGCATGGCACCAATATCTCCTGCGGAGAGGTTATATGTATGTATAAGGTAAGTAACTGAATATATTTAACATTTTTTATTTAAAATAACTTTAATGTGAAATACGTCAACATTTTACAGACAGTATGAATAATTTCTTAATATAGGCAAACATAAATAGAAATTCTAAAGTCAAAGTAAGTATTTACCAAAAAAAGAAAAAATAAAAATCTTAAGTTGATATTATAAAATGGGATCTTACTAACCGTTAAAATAATTGTTATTCTGTAAAGGGTAAGAAAATGGCTGACCATTGGGTGTGTAGTCACTGGTGGTCACTGTTAGTTGGGAGCTCGACAATGGATTCATTGCCTGAGCAGGAAATGAAACAGAATCCCTGGGTTCACAACTATTTCCTCCTTCATGTTGCATATACGCTTCATGGACGTCTTTCTGCAACTTTGCTCTCAGCTGAAGCTTTTCGAGTAAAGTCAACGGTTCAATAAAGGGAAGCAAACTCATTAAAAAGTTATAATCAGCATTGGTAGCATTTTGCATGAATTGTTTATCAACCGCTGAAGTCTCTTGCAGAATCTGGATCTTTTTCTTTTCAAGTTCTAACCTCTCCGTATGCACTTGGTCATAGTGGCGCTGGGTATTTTTACGTTTGGGAGGAACATTTTGTCGATTTGAAAACACTGTAGACGAACGACTAGAAGATGCATAATCTGGAGAGGGCGAGGGGACGGGAACATGAGTTTCAGGCGAGCGAACTTCACGTATCCTTTCTTCATCATCTAGGGAAAAATCATCGCCTGACTGCTCTTCTCTATCCTCTTCAAAATTTTCAGTGCTTCTTCTTAGATTTCCGGTAGTAGAAGCCGGCAGTATAACATCTTTAAGAAATAGCATCATGTCAAAAAATTCCCAAGATGATTTCCAACCTGTAGCGGGGTCGCCGGATTTCGTCTTTGGCATTTTTAGTAGTTCTTTGCGCATCTTGGTTCTTAAATTTTTCCATTTGCTTTTAAGTTCTGCAACTGAAAATACGTGCAGAGTAATAATTGAACATTGAAAAGCTTGAAAAAAAGAAATTTCTTCAGTACTCGTAATCTTTTACTTTGTTTCAGATACTTATCAACCGGACTCTCATTTGCCAGTTTAGCTAACCAAATGCGCATGGGTAAAACAACAATTGGTAAAATCATTCATAGTTGTTGCAAAGTGATTTGGGCCGAACTTGTAGACGATTTCATGCCAGTGCCTACACAAGAAAAGTTGACGGAAGTTGCGAATGATTACTACAAAAGATGGAAGTTTCCAAATTGTATAGGTGCAATCGACGGGAAACATTGTCAAATAAAAGCTCCAGGACATAGTGGATCAATGTATTTCAATTATTTGAAGTACTTTTCAGTTGTTTTGCAAGCTGTGGCTGATGCAAACAAAAAATTTATTACGATTGAAATTGGCGCTAGAGGAAAACAGAGTGATGGCGGAACATTCGCCGCATCAACTCTTTTCCAGCTTCTTGAGTCAGGCCTATTTTATGTTCCCGAACCTAAGGCCCTTCCGGGGACAGAGACCATATTGCCGCATGTGTTAATTGGCGATGAAGCCTATCCTCTTAAACCATATCTCATGCGACCCTACCCTGGTCGTGAATTAAGCCCTATAAAAGAAAATTTCAACAAACGTCTTTCTACAGCCAGAAAATGTATTGAATGTGCATTTGGAATTATGAGAGCCAAATGGAGACTATTGGGAAAAGACATTGAGCAAGCTCCTGAAGAAGCCCATGACATAATTAAATGTATGTGCATCTTACATAATGTAATAAGGCAAAGGGATGGAAATGATGATTTGCACTACAACCAGGTGGTAAACCAAATTTATCACCAAGATCAAATGGAAGTCCAACAAGGTTTACGAACACGCTACACGAATGAAAGCAGGGAGATTAGGAACACATTTGCTGACTACATGTTGCATCATTAAAATTTAAAAAAAACAATGAAGTTAATCTACTAATCTACTTAAATAAACACCAAAAAATACTAGAATTTTAGGTATTATTATTATTTACCTTCTCTTCCCATGACCTGGGCAATCTCACGCCATTTCTTATCCAAGTAATCCACATTCTTGTGGTTAGGGTCAGCATCGTTCCAAATTGCAGATCTTGTCTGCACTTCACTGATTAAGATTTCGCGATCTTCTTTAGATATAGCGTATTTTGCCATTATAAATAATTATTAAAACTCAATTATAAATAAGTTTTCGAATATATGATGTATACACTTGAAACAATCAAAATATACTGCGCGAAAGTACCTCGAGCGCTGGGTGGCAAGCTGCGAATCTGTCACATTTTGCAGATACGGGTGACAGTAGGCGACATCGCCGCGTTATCTCCCACCACCTCGACCAAGTATAAACGACAACAGTGAAAATAAAGCAAATCAAACATAGGTGACGTCGCCTGTCGCCTGCCACCTACCACCTGACACCTGACACCTGGAAGTATAATTGCGGCCTTACAGCCAGAAGATACTCATCTTCCGGAAAAAAAACATTACTGGCCGTGGCATAAAACCGAATTGTGTCAACACAGATGGTAAACCTCTTCATGAGGAAATTGTCGCTCGTTGGAACTCATAATTGTTAAAAGAGTTATCCAATGAATGGCGGAGGGTAATTATAAATTCTTATAAGATTCCGGCCAACTGCAAAACCCTAATTCCTCCTCTGCTTAACACCGAGGTTCAAGCTTGCTTGCCGAAATCGGCGCAAGAACATGAGGGATTTATGATAGCCCTGCAGCAACAACTCGCTCATGGGCTAGCAGCACTGGAGGGAGTCATAGAAAAAATGTTGCCAGTCACGAACAGGCGGATGATCTAAAAAAAAAAAAAGCAACGTTCAGCATGCCATTTCAGCTCACAGGAAATTTAAAATAATTCCCCGTCTAAATGTTGATTGTAAAAAAGTTGCAAAGACGATGGACATGGATGCATTTTTATTTAGCAAAAATTTTGCGGTTGCATTTAAAAATGAACATTCTATTAAAGTAGGCTATATTAAGAGTTGCTGTCCAGTAAAAGGTCAATTTATATCTTCTTATTTTTTAATTAAAAAGTCAAATGGGAAAAATAGATTCAATTTAAAAAAGTTTAATGCCTTCATTCAAGCTCCTCATTTTAAATTGGACTGCGTGGCGTCCCGAGATCGGTTTTTCCGTTATCTCGACGCATTTTTTACGCGCACACTACTTCGTTTGTCTATCTCCGATATGTAAATACTAAATAAATATATTTTATTTCGGAGACTGTGTTTGTTGCGTGCGTTCGCGGGTGACGGGACGTCGTCGTCGCGATAGCGAGGAGCGTCCGCCCCGCGTCCTAGCACGCTGTGATAAGAACAGAGAACTGTTCTAAAACTTTTAAATAAAGGTTACTTTCTCGCAAAAATTTACCTGAAGGACGCATATTTTTTAATAGAAAATATTTAAGATTTAAATTCAACGATATTTGTACCAGTTTAATAGTTGCCTTTTTGGTCTAAACAGTAAACCTCCTTCAAAGTTTAGGTTTTATAAGAAATTGGGACAAAAGCATTTTAACACCCCAACAATATATAACATTTTTAGGTTTCAATTACGATACTATAAATAGACGTAATCTTTCTTCCTGATGAAAAGACTAGACTCATACAGTACTTAATTAACAAATTTAAAAAGGAAAATAAAGGACACATCCTTGGAGATTTGGCTATGTTAATAGGTAGGTATATTTGTAGCTTCTTGTCCTGCGACGGAGTATGGTTTTACCAAAGAATTCTTTGGTTGTACTCAATAAAACCTTTAAAAAATAAAATATACTTCATTGCAAGAAAACAGCTTTAATTACTGTAAGAAAATGTCCATGCATTCTAAAATGTTTGAGGCATGAATTGGATTGGTGGCAAGAAAAATGTCGAATTGGAACAGGATATAAAATCCAAATCTTTCTCGTGCGAGATATTTTTGGATGCTTCGCAAACTGCCTGAGGCGCGTTTTGTGGGGGATCTTGTTGCCATGATTTTTTGGGACAGCCAGGAGGTTTGAATGCATATAAACTTTTTAGAAATCAAGGCTGCATACTATGCCTTGAAATCATTTGCTAAAGACAAAACGCATATTCGCATTTTATTATGAATAGACAATCAAGCTGCCATATCTTGTATAAATCGCGGAGAAAGCGTAAAATACTCCTACTTAAACAATATTGTAAAGGAATTTTCCCTGGTGGCGGGGAAGTTATTCGAAGAACCTTCTTCAAAAAAGGAATTCCTAAAGACGCCGTCGACGTATTGATAGCATCCCTATCAAAAGGCACCCTTAAACAGTATTTTTCCTGTTTTAAAAAATATTGGGAATTTGGTACATGTAAAGGGCAAGACCCATTAGCACATAGTTTAGAAAGATATTTAGATTTTTTAATGGAAACACTAAATAAGGGGAGCTCTTTTTCAGTATTCACATAGACCGGCACTAAATTTATTATTTAGCCCATCTCCTATGGATGAGAAAATTGTAAATAGTTTTTTAAAAGGTGTTTCGAACATTCGTCCACCAAAATCAAAGTACAGCTTTACGTGGAATCCTGACCCGGTTTTAAGATACCTCGAAGCATGGTACCCGTTAGAGACATTAGGTTTAGAAGACTTAACATATAAACTTGTAACCACTCATGGCCTTAACATCAGCCAGCAGAGTACAAACTCTTTCCCTAATCAAACGAGATAATATTCATATAACATTAGAAAAAATAGAAATAAAAATTCCGGATAGGATAAAGACCACCCCGGTAGGAAAAACCAACCTTTATTAATATTTCCTTACTTTCGAGACAAATCACAACTGTCTGTGGCGTACACTATGGAGGCATATATTAAAGTAACAGATCCTTATCATAATGATCAAGAACAAAATCTCCTTCTTACTCTTAAAAAAAAACCTATTCACGCCGCGTCATCACAAACCATAAATCATTGGATCAAAAAGACGTTGAATATAGCAGGAGTAGACACATCTATATTTTCTGCTCATAGCGTACGCCACCATCAACCCAGGGCAGGGGTGAGTATAGAACAAAATAAATACGAAATACTGCGGGTTGGACACCTTCCTCGAACAGTTATAATGTTATTATTGGTAATATGTAGGGGTTGTTAATGAATTATATTAACAGATGTTTCTTTCAGAAGAAAATCGCCTCTCTTACTCTGAACATCTACAACGTAATAATTATATCAAGGACAAGCGAAGGAAAATTAAAAAATTAATCGACTTACCTGAAGGAAGATTAATTATAATTTTCCGAGCTTGTCCGTAGATATAATTGTTACCCAGCCCACCCTAATGTATTTTCAGTGGTATATAGGTACCTATTTAGCTCCCAGGTGTTAGGTGATTTTCGTCCACGCACTTCAACGGAATGAGTTACGCATCGACTAGGAGACGTAGAGCAATGAGTCATGTTTTTTTTGAGGATTTAAAAAAATTTGTGCTGACAAGTAGGTTTCACGGAAACTACAACGTAATAATTATATCTACGGACAAGCTCGGAAAATTATAATTAATCTTCCTTCAGGTAAGTCGATTAATTTTTTAAGTACTACTGCGATGTCTAAAAGTGTTGTGAAGTGCACCAAGTGTGCATGTTTTGATACTTGGGCAACGTTGACGGTATAAGCCATATAACAGGTCACGGCGGGTGAGGACCCATGTACCTTATCTAGAAGATAATATAACTTCAGTTATGCGCTATTTTGTAAAGCCATGAGCTCTGGCAAATGATGTTTTTTTTTTTTTTTTTTAAGGCGATGCGGAATCTTCCAAAGATGCCGGCCCTGATGGTCTGCCGAGCATGCACGATTCTAACCTCTCTAGAGGTCAGCCTACGTACTAAACCCCCCCGCCATTATCGAAGTATCTCATCCTCCTGGAACTGCTATGGGCATTACTTCGGGAGGAGGAAAAAAAGAGTTAGTTATAAATCATTGACCCTTCTTTCTGCCTTTCTGACTTCATTTTCTCTTCTGTCAACTATCAGTTTGGCGTAGTTGCTTACAGCCCTCCAGTTCTCACCGTTCTCAAGCATTTTCCCTACAAGGTTTTCTGGGGTAATTCTTCCAACGTTATTTTCTAGGATGTTTCTTTGTGTTTCCCACCTAACGCACACAAAGAACGTGTGCTCTACTGTATCTACTTCTGTGCAATATAAACATTGGTCGTTTCCTGTATGCCGAAATCTGTGTCTGTATGCCTGTAAGCAACCATGCCCGGACAGCAGCTGTGTGATATAGTAGTTCACTTCTCCCTGCTTTCTTTCCACCCATTTCTTTAGGTCTGGTATCAGTCTTTTTGTCCATTGGCCCTTGTTAGCCTCTTCTTGCCACTCCTGCTGCCATTTTTCTAGCGTAATCTCCCTTGCTAGTTTTTTATTCACCCCTTTCTGTACGGCACATCTGTCTTCTACCGCTAGGTGGATTGGTGGCGTTTTAGCGATGACTAGCAGTGCTGCAGTTGAGGTGGTTCTATAGGCGCAGACGATCCTTATTGCAGCTTTCCTTTGTACGCTCAGAAGTATATCCCTATAGGTCTTCTTTTTCATGGCTCGTTGCCATATCACTGCCCCATACATGCTTATCGATTGGGCTACCGCGAGAAGTACCCTTCTTATTCCCTCTCGGGGGCCTCTGATGTTTGGCAGTATTCTGCTTAGGTTTCCTATAGCTTTTTCCGCTTTTGCTGCAGCCTTCCTTACATGTTGACCTATTCTTATCTTTCGGTCTAATGTGACCCCTAGGTATTTTATACACTCCTGGCTTCTGATTGTCATGTCTTCGGCTTGAACTGTAACTTCTTTCACTGTCCGACCTTCTGCGAGGATCACTACCTCAGTTTTCTGCGGGGCTAGGCTCAATTTCTTGATTCTCAGCCACTCTGTGATGCATCTTAGTGCCGCATTTGACTTGTTCTTCAGCTCTTCCTCGTCTTTTCCTGTAGCTACAATGGCTAGATCATCCGTGTATCCTAGCAGGCTAACGCCTCGAGGAACGGGGGTCCTAAGGACACCATCGTAGTAGAGGTTCCAGAGGGTTGGACCCAGTACGGACCCTTGGGGCACTCCACAAGTCATCTTCATTCTTCCAGCAGTTCCTATGAAGAGCCATCTTTCTTCTAGGTAGCTTGCTATCATGTTATATATGTAAGGAGCTATTCGTCTTCTTTTTATTTCTTCTAAAATTCCACTCCATTGAGCTGAGTTGAAGGCATTGCGAACGTCTACTGTTACGAGCAAGCATCTTTCCCTTCCAGCCCTTTCATTAGCTGCGTCCGCGATTTCCTGGACCCTTTGTAGCGCGTGGGTAGTAGATCTCTTGTCCCTAAATCCATATTGTTTCTCGGCTAGGTCACCAGTCCGTTCAATTTCGATTTTCAGTCTTCCGAGAATTAACTGTTCAAATACTTTACCCAGAACATTTAAGAGGCAAATGGGCCTGTAGGATTTATTTGCCTATCCTTGTTTGATTTTCTCAATAAGTACGTGTTCTGCGGTTTTCCATTCTTTGGGGAAGCTTCCTTTTATCAGCAGACTATTTAGGATTTTAAGGACGTTCTCCGGGTGTCCTCTAATTACCGCCTTTATAATTTCCGGGGGTATCTTGTCTGGCCCTGGTGCCTTTTTTTCCTTTATTTTGTCTGTAGCTATAAGAAGCTCTTTTATGGTGAAGAGAGGTATTTTCGGTGTGCTGGTTTGAATTCTGTCCCACTCGCTTACCAGATGTTTTGGGAATAGAGTTTCTGCCACGCTCATTTGTTTTTCGTCACTCAGGTCAGTTGCTGGGGCTCTTATCAGCTTATCCATGACAATTTTGTATCCTTTTCCCCATGTATCGTATTCTATCTCCTCTATGACTTTTTTCCAGGCGTCAGATTGGGCCTTGGCAATGGTCTTTTTTAGGCTTAAGCGGCTTTCTCTATGAATATCTTTTGCTTCTGCTTCGCGTACCGGGTAATTTTTTTGTTTTTCCTTGTCGCTGTTCTTTTTGCTTTCATGCACGCTCTTCTTTTCTTTGCGATATCCTCCGTCCACCAATGCACCGGTTTTTTGTGTATAAGTCCTTTTCTTTTCTTCAGTACTTTATCGCAGGCTTCTGTGATGACTTCGCCCAGAGTTTTTGGATCTATTATTCTGTTATGGCCTTGCTCCATCTTCATTCCAACTTCCTTTACGAGTTCACAGATTTTCTCTTTTTTAATGATCCAGCCTCCGTTTCCCTTACCGGTATTCAGTTGTCTTGTCCCTTTTTCTCTTATTTCGTATACTATATGTTGGTGGAAACTAAGTGTTACAGCTTCTAGAACCTTCCAGTTGTTCATACGTTTAGCGGTGTTTTTAGTGCCGAAGGTTAAGTCTATATATGATTTGGAGTCTCCCCTTATAAACGTCGGAGTCCCACCTTGATTGAAAGTTCTTAAGTTTTCCTCAGCTAACCATTCCGATAGTATTCGGCCTCTGTTGTCTTCTACATCGGATCCCCACATGTATTATTTCGAGTTGAAGTCGCCTCCAACAATTATTCCTTTGATTTGCCTATTCATATCTGCTCGTAGCGCTGCTAAGTATTCATTATAAATTCCTAGGTCCACATTTGGGGAGATGTAACAGCCATAGATCACAACATCTTCTAGTTCGATCCATACGTATCCGTTTCCTGACCCGGTCCCCCTTCCTTTAGTTGCGGATTCCTTATTACCATAGCCACATCTATTTTGTTATCCATTAGCAATTTTCCTTTGATTGCTTTCTTTTTATTTGGTTCAGCTATGATCATTACATCTGAGTTTTCGTCTTCGGCCGTTTTGTACATTAGGTCCATTGCCGCTCTTCCCTTGTCTATATTGCCTTGTATAACTTTCATAAATAGCTTTGTGACTTCTCCTTCTTCTCCTTCCTCTGTTCTTGTAGCAGTCTTCTTGTTTCAGCTTTGTGGTCAACAGCATTGCAGAGGTAGCACTTTTTATCTTTTGTGGAGTCTTTTTTGAGGTGACCTTGCTATCCACACTTGTAGCATAATTCTTCCCTTTCTTTCTTATTGCATTTATTCGCAATGTGCCCCACTCTGTGGCATCTGTAACATTTAGGTAGGTTCTCCATTTCCCTGACCCTCCATCGGTTCCACCCGTTCCCTATCTTCTTTCTAGAGATGAGTAGCTTGGCTTTATTTTCATCTATAGTTAGGAAGGCATGTTTTAATCCTCTATTATTTGCGGCATCACTTAGTTTATTTGAGTATCAGTTTGGCTCTGCTCACCTATTTCATTTTCTATGACCGCTCTGACCTCTTCTGTCTGAGTTGTTTCATCAATGTCCATGATCATAATAGTTTGATTTTTTTGTCTTTTTCCAACCTGTGCTTTTTTTCCATTTTTGTTTTAAGAAGTTCTCTAAAGTCTTGTCTGGATTTTTCTTCGTTCCCTTTTACAATAACTTGTATGTCCCCATTTTTTGTTTTCTCTAGTTTTTCTGTAGTTATTCCTTTTGTGTCTACTTCCTTTTTCATGCTTCTTATGATATCTGCGTAAGATACTCCTTCTGCAGGTTTTATTATTATTGTTTCCTCGTTAGCGTTTTTTCTTCTGTTGGTGATTCTTGGAGCGTCATTTTCCGCAAACTGGCTTTGGTTTCTGAGTCTATTGGTTTGTATTTGCATCTGAGTGCTCTCCTTCCTGCATACATATTCTGCAATTTTCCGTATTCTTCCTTCATTTATGTTTTTATCCACTAGGCAGATGGGCACAGGTTTTTTTCTTAACTTTCATGTCATTGATAATTTTCGACAGGTTTGTTTTAAGGTCGATTTTGCCTCTCAATGTCTCTCCTCCCTTTTCTGTCATTAGAACGTAAATAGAACTTTCAGTGTTTTCTAGGGTATCCCCATCATCTAGAATTCCGCAAATCATTTTTCCCGTTCCTAGATGTCAATTTTCTATTAGCTGTGCTAATTGCGGGTACCTTTCTGCACAGTTTTTCATGAGCCTGTCGCCCATTCCGTGTCCTTTCTCTAATATTAGGATTTTGGTACATTTCCAGATCTGATTTGGCACATACTTCTTCGTGCCATTTCATTTCTATAAGGTCATTTAGGGCCTGTTCCTCATGGTTGAGAGTTAGCTCGTGTTCTATTTCACTAACTATCCTTTCCTTTTCTTCCTGTTGCCTGCTTATTGTTCGCGTGCCTGCCTCAGCCCTGTCTTTATTTTTTTCACTTCCGAATTGCGTTCTGTTTAATTTTTGGAACATTTCAAACATTTCTTCCGCAAATTTCATTGATTCTTCGATTTTCTTGCAGATCCTTTCGAGTTTAGCAGCTGAGTTTTTAATTTCTTTTTTCGTGTTAGGGACTTCTACTAATACAGCCTGAAGATTCTTCGTTTCTTCGTTTCCTTTTATTATTACATACTTGCATGCCTGATACTCTTTCTCCATTCTCTGAATGAATTGTTGGAGGCTGGAAATATTCTCAGTTGTTTCTTCTGGTGTTCCCATCCGTTTCCTTTTGGTATCTCTGCTTAGTTCGTTTCCATTTAATTGGTCATTTGTAGTCGACGACGACCTACTGGCTGGTGATGTTCGGATAATCGAGTCTCTTCTTTTAAATGGGTTTATATTTTCACCAAAAACATTGTCGTCTTTCTTTCCCATAACGTGCGATTGGTCCCCCCCAGAATCCTTGGGACCGGTCACACATTATTGATTTTTATTTATTGGGGGGCTGCCCCAGTCCAAATTCGTAGCAAGTTCGTCTTAAGAAGTTTTCGATCCATTATATGTGTATGTGTGTGGGTGTGTGCGCAAGTGTGTTCGTGTAATAGGGCAAGAGTGCGTGAGTGTGGATGACAATGAAACGTAGAAACCCCTAGCCCTCGTTTCCTAATAGCATCGAGGTCGGAAGAGAACAAGAGTGGGCCAAGAAAGGCCGATAGAAAGATTAAAGGACCTCACGCAGCAGCAGAAAGAAAAGTGTGAGGACGAAGAACAGACGAGTTGGTCCACGGAGACGGTTTTTGCAAAGGATTTTGGGAGGATATATACCCCCTCACCCTACTTATAGCCGCCTCTAGCCGGGGCTCCAGGGAACCCTGGTCACTCCTCCCATCCGCCACCCGAGAGGACGCGCCCGCAAATGATGTGCGTGTTGGCTTAGGCACACTCAAAGTATTTTTGTTTCCAGGCACAAAACCTTCAAAAATACCGACCTGCAGCTTTCTTACTAAAAGGGATTGGAAAATTATTTTTTACAGGTAGTTGATAAGCCAATTTCCTAAAATCTTGTTGGGTCAACCCATAAAATTTGCTTTCTATGTCAAGGGCATAGTCAACTAACATATACTCAAAGTTTTCGTCAAAGACTGGTTTCTGACCAGTCTTTTTAAAAACTAGTTTTTATATAGGTGTATCTTTCTCATCAACCGATCAGAACGGTGTCGAGTGAGATACATTGAAATGCTTCCTTTTCTATCGAACTGCAATAACTCCATTCGGCATATCTGTAGCATTTTGCACATATGTGGTGATGACATATCTGAAAAAAAAAATGCATTTACTGTGCAGAAAACTGAATGCAATCTAGAATATTCCAAATTAGCTTCACCAACAGTATTCCAAATTACCAACATTACAGCATACCAAAGAAACGACCAAATTTTTGCTTTGCACAGAATCTAGTTAATAAATGTATTTATGGTTGTGGGGCATATATACCTAAATATAATTAAAATAAATAATGATTTAATTTTTTTTTAATCTAAGGGAGTTTTAAGAACGCCAACACATGCTAACCTTCAATACATTAAAAACAGAGGTGAAACCACTTAATACGACTGCTATTAGCTAGGTGGACCTAGTAGTTAAGATATTACTTAAAGAAAATCTCATTAAAAAAAATCGCAAAGAGTAAGGCATAAAGCTTGCCACTAACGTGGAATTTAATTTTTGATCAAAGGTAATGAAGATTCGATACTCGAAGGAATGGCAGGGTATTACTTTCATTTGAGTTTAGATCAGATATAAAAAGTTATTTTTTTGACTGGAGACAATTCTCAAAAACTAAAAGGAGAAAACAATATTCAGCGACGCGTCTGAAAGCTTGATCTTTTAGTGTTTGAGAATTATCTCTGGTCAAAGAATAGTTTTAATATTCTAATTAAACTCATATAAATTTTTGTTTAAGTAATGCCGTGCTAGTAGTTCAAATTATATTCAGTCTTCATTAACTTCATCGAAAAGTAAATGGCACGTTGGTGGCGAGCCTTTTGGACTGTCACTTGATATTTTTGTTCGTATCTACTTTTTTGAGGTTGCCATGGTCAAAGAAGTTTTGTTTAAACTGAATTCATTTATATGAATTTGAACTGAATACGAATTGGAGGACTAGTAACACATTACTTAAATAAAAATGTATATGAGTTTAGTTAAGACCAGAGTGCCAAAAAACTAAATATGAAAAACATCTAGTGGAGTTGTCATCAATGTGAATTCTATTTCTCCATGAAGTTAGCCAAGCTTTGATACGACTTGGAGGACTAGCAAAATATTACTTAAACAAAAATTAATATAAAAGCGATCATTAGACTTAAAGGGACAAACAATATCCATCAGGCTTTCCCTTTTTTTTATTTTTTTTTTATTTTTTTTTTGGGGGGGGATTAGGAAATCTCTATCTAGACACCTGGTCGATGTTGAAAGTCGTCCAGTTGACCAGGCAGTGACTGCCTCTTTGTCCTAAAACCCTTCCCCCTGCTCTTCATCCTTCGCACTGGATCCGCTCTCGCATTACTTCAGTGCGGGGATTCTCTTGAAAACCATTTTACTTTCGATAGGCAACAAGCACAGACCCAGTGGTGCCGTAAAATATCACAGCATATTCTTGTTGGAAATATCACAGATATAGTAACGATCCATCACAGATGCATTAGTGGGTTGTTTAGATTTGCATCTTCACCAGAAGGTGTGATTATGTTGCTTCCCGCTCTTTAGTTTCGATGATGCTTCTTATAGCTTTATACGTCGTGTTCCATAACTCCTCTGTCGTAACCAGACATTCCATAATATTCTCTGCATCAAAGCGCTCTGTGTTTCTTGAGAATTCATCCCTAGGCTCCTCCCATCTTTGGCAGGGGAACAGGGTGTGGTCTATGTCGTCGGTATGTTCGCAATCCGTATCTGCTCTACGTCTGTCAAAAAGATACTTTTTGAAGCACCCATGTCCTGAAAGTGCTTGGCTGAGAAAGTTGTCAACTTCTCCGTATGGCCTTTCCAGCCAGACCTGAATATTTGGGATAAGGCCATATGTCCAGCATCCGTAGGTGTACTCTACCCACTGTTCTTGCCACTTGGCAAGTAGCGCAGTCCTGGCTTCTTGCTTGTTTCTCCCTTCATATCTTTCCTTTCGTTCCATTGCCATAAGTCTTATCGGGGGTATTCCAGCGATGACTTGTGCTGCTGCCAGGGAAGTGGTACGATAGCCGCTACATACTCTTATACATAGGAGTCTTTGAACCCGGTTTATCCTTGAAAGAAGTTTCTTATTATTTGCCGCCATGTACCATACCGGGGCTGCATATAGTATTTGGGAGTTGACCACACTTGTCAGTACTCGTCGCTTTGATGCCCTGGGCCCTCCGATATTTGGCATCAAGTTGATAAGAGCTTTCATGGTCTTCTCCGCTTTCTGGAGTATCCTGTTAAGGTGCTCGGCATAACTCAGAGTTGTGTCCAGCCACACCCCGAGGTACCTAATGGACTTGCTCAATTTGATGACTGAGTCTTGAACGTTAAAACTGATCTGACCCAGCTTTCTTTTTGTGCTTAGTAGCACCGCTTCAGTTTTTTCGGGCACAAGCTGCAAACCCCTGCCCTTTAACCAGTTGTCTACTCTAAGGAGTGCTGTGTTTGCAAAGTTTCTTAAGGCCTCTTCGGTTTTAGCTACATCGTCTGCGAATCCTATAAGTCTTACGCCCGTCGGTTGGTCTAGCTCGAGTAAATCGTCGTACATAACGTTCCAGAGAGTTGGACACAGAACTGAGCCCTGTGGGACGCCACTGCTTGTTTTTTTATAAACTGTTTTGCCTTCCGCTTCTAGGATTATTTCCCTATCAGACAGGTATGATCTGATTAGGTTGATAAGACTTTCTTCAATTTCCCTTCTTCTTAATACGTCCAAGATTATTTGCCATGAGGCGCTGTTAAAATCATTTCTTACGTCCAGGGTTATGACAACACATAAGCGTCTATGCGTAGGGGTGAAGGCAGCAGCCTCTTGAGCGGTTCTGACTACTTCCATTATGGCGTCTGTCGTTTGTTTTTTCTTCCTAAAGCCGTATTGCCTATCTGACAGGCCTCCAGTCCTTTCCAGTTCGTTGTTTAGTCTGGCTAGGATAAGGTGCTCGAAAAGCTTTCCTTCAATGTCCAAGAGACTATCCGTTGGTTTATCGCCCTTGCGAAGGAGTATTAGGGTCGCTCTCTTCCAATCTTCGGGAAAGATACCGCGCTCTGCAAATTCGTTGTATGCCGCAAGTACATACCCTGGACGTTGCTGAGCTAGTTCTTTGATTACCTCCGTAGGAACTTGTCCGGGCCCCGGTGCTTTGTTACTCTTTAGTCTTTGGTATGCTGAGTTTAGTTCTTCTATACTAAATTTTGTAAATATCACAGTTCTATCACAGTTAAATATCACAGGTTCGTGCTCGGGAAAGAGATGTTTTGCAACATTCTCCATCATTTCCATTGTCATTTGAGGCCTCGGTGGGAAACCGAGCAGCCTTTTCATTACAATTTTGTAACCGTCTCCCCATATATCACAGTCAATTTCATCGCACAGTGTTTTCCAGCAGGTTCTCTTAGCCGTTTTTATTTTGTTCCGTAGTGCCCTTTTTACTTCCTTGTAGGATTCCCAAAGTTGTAGGTTTTGTTGCCCCCTGTCTTCTTTTTGCTTCTTTAGGCTTTCCCTATTAGTTTATGGCATTTGTCACTGAACTCATATGGTTTTTTTTAAGTAATGTCTTGGTAGTACAGCAAATTGTAAGGAATCTTCATTATCTTCATCGAAAATTAAATTCCACGTCGGTGGCAGGCACTGAATATATTAAGTTTTATCCCTTTTTGTTTTTCAAAGTTGCCTATGGGCAAAGAATAGTTTAGTTTTAACTGAACTGATATGAGTCCTCCAAATGAGCTCATACGATTTTTTGCTTAAATAATGTATGTCTTGCCGTCTTGCTGTTCTTTCAATTTCTATTGAGTTAATATCATAATCCAAAATTAAATGTTACGTTGGTGGTGGGCTTTTCGGCCACGCCACTGGTAATTATTTTTCCCTTTTAGTGTTTTGGCATATTCTATGGTCAAAGAAGAGCTGAAGTTATATGAATTTCCCATTAATATAATAAAGACCGAATACGCAGAGAAGCTTTTCGGAGGTTTTGGCCACAAAATTAGAAGGTGGCTTTTAGAATAAATCATGCCATTTTTAGAAAAAATAATAAAATTTAATTAAAACATTTTATTCATATTATAAAATAACTTAGCATACATTTTCTGTTTTTAAAAACAATATTTATGACCGTCGGAAGAGTATCCGATAGCTTTTAGGTACCAAGTGACGTGCGATGGGATATTCATGCGTGAATGCGAAACGTCCTATTCACATAAATTTTCAATTAAGGTAATAAAGATTGAATGGGAATTGAAGGACTAGTAAGACATTACTTTAAAAAAATCATACCAGTTTAGTTAAGACCAGAGTACCAAAGCATTTAATTCGAAAAGCAATGGCCATTGGCCTTTCCGAAGGACTCGCCATCAACGTGAAATTTATTATCCAAAAAATTCATGAAGATTTATTGCTTAAGATATTACTTAACCAAAATTCATATGAATTCAATTAAAACATAAAACCATTCTTTGAATTCATGGGAAAACAATACCCGCACTAGTGGCGTACCTACCCGAAAGTTTTTCCACATTAGTTTTTGGCATTAGCAGTTGTCCTCATCTCTCTGATTATCTTTTATATTGTAACTTAACTGAACTTCCCAATAACTGAAATTATATTGAATCTTCATTAACTTCATTGAAAATTAAATTCCACGTTTCTAGCGAGTGGGGGTTACCTATGATCAAAGGAAATTTGTGTTAACTGAATTCATGTGATTTTCTCATTAAGATAATAAAGGTTGATTATAATAGTAAGACATTACTTAAACAAAAATTCATATAAAACACCAAAGCGTTTCTTTGTATTAAAGGGAAAAACAATATCCATCAGTGGCATATTCGAAGCGCATCCCTATTAGCCAGCCTTTCGGGTACGCCACTGGATATTTTTAATTCCTTTAATTTTTTTGGACTATGGTCAAATAAGTTTTGTTTTAACTAATATGAATATGAATTTCTATTAAGGTAACAAAGATTGAATACGAATTGAAGGACAAGTAAGACATTACTCAAGTCAAGCAAAAATGTATATGCATTTATAGTGGCGTTCCCTAAAGACTCGCCATCGAAGTAAAATTTATTTTTCTAAAAAGTTCATGATTCAATGAGCATAGCGAGACATTACTTCAGCACAAATTGGTATGAATTCAATTAAAACATAAAAGAATTCTTTGACTTTATGGGAAAAACAGTATCTCTCAGTGGCGTGTCCGATAGTTTTTCCTTGTTAGTTTTGGCATTTTTTTGGATTAAAAATAGTATTTATAATGTAACTGAAAGCATACGAAATTTTGCTTAAGTAATGTAGGTATGTCTTGCTAAAACTACATAAAGAACAGTTTTATTTTAATTAAACTCGTATGAATATTTTATTAAGTGATCCTTTGAATTAAGGACAGTTAGTTTTTAACTATTGTCTCAGGTCAAAGTGTATTTTTGTTTTAGTATTGGATTTCTAGTCCTTCGATTCATATTCAATATTCATTACCTATTTTAATAAAAAATTAAATTCTGCGTTTTGGGCGAGAAGCTATTGTGGACAATATTTATCCAGAATTTATTTTAGCTTGACCAATTAATTATCAATTGTGTCTTTCTCACCTCACGTCGGTATAAAATGGTTTGTATTTCCTGTGACTTGGGTGATATCCATATTATGTTAAGTAATGCAAAATATTTTTTTTATCTTTATAATGTAAATGTTTGCGTTTAAATTTGATAAAGTTCCTGGTAGCTATGCGTGCCGTGCTTCCAAGAAAATTAAGGCAAAGATTGCATTGATGCAGTTGAGCCACTTGCACATCTTGCATATTCAAGCCAAGCTGCAGAAATTAATTAATTCATCAAGGCAGACCCAACATGTGACTCGAGAGGTCGATGCGGCAGGTCCGGCATTTTCACACAATGGCCGCCTATCAGTGGCAGTGAGAATAACAGCGATTGTACGAAATGTGCCAGTCATTTGAAGGCGAAGAGACGATTACCAGGGACGTACTAGGATACATATAATGTTAAACGTCAAAAAAACTCAAAAATGATATAAGCAACAATTTTATTTATAATAGGGGTCTTTCCCGTAACATGTCCTGTATTGTGACCAGTAGGTATAGGTCAAATTAGATTTTCTTCCTTTAGATAAATGAAATGTATTAAAATAATATTGTGTCTTTTAACATGTATATTAGCTGTTTGCTTCTATGCCATGCTTGTTATTTTAATATAGTTTCTATTTTAGTTGCTTTGTAATAAAATTTTGCTTCACTGCTTTAATATGAAAATTGCCAATATGATGCGAACTTTTTGCAAAGCTGTGTATAATTAATATAATTATATTTTTAGGATCTTATCTCTTGTAGTCTTAATTTATTAATAAGTATAATAATATTTATACTGAGTCTTGTATGCAAAAGGTTTTATTTTCTGTAGTTGCTTTTAACGCTTATTGTGCCTTTTTTCTTCTTTTAATATTTGCTTCTATTTTAGCTGCATTATGATACATTTTTTCTCTTGTACCTTAAATAAAAAAATGCCCATATGATGTGAACTGTTTGGAAAGCTCTGTATAATTATATTTTTAGGATTTTATACTTTCGTGTCTTATATTAATCTTTATACCGAGTTCTGTAAGCAAAATATTTTAAATTTCTGTGATAACATAGGTTCTCTTAACACTTATTCGGCCTTTTTAATATTTGTTTTTATTTTACCTGATTTGTAATAAATTTTTCTTGTTTTGCTTTAAATCAAAAATTGCCCATATGATGTGAACTTTTTGAAAGTCTCAGTGTAACTATATTTCTGAGATTTTAACTTTCTATCTTATTGTAAATTATCCTTTTGATGTCAAGTCGTGTATGCATTCAAACGGGTTTGTTTTGTTTATATGATAATTTAATACTAATTATGTATTTTAGCATGGATATTAGATGTTTGCTGTTGTGTCATGTTTGTATGGAGTCTTTATTTCAGTTGTTTTGTAATACAGTTTTGCTGTACAAGTAAATATAGAATCTGCCTATATGATGTGAGCTTTTTCGAAACCTCTGTATAATTACAGTTTTAGAATTTTAGCCTTATTAATAGGTATATCAATTTTAAACCGAGTCTTGTATATGAAAGGTTTTAAGTCTCTGAGATAATTTAGTTTTTTGAACACTTTGTCTTTTCTGCTATTTGAATGTTTTGTTCTATTTTAATAAATAAATGAATAAACTACTAAATAAATATCACCCTGCCCTAAGTTTGAATTTGAACTTGCAAAGATTATGTAAACATTAAATACAAATTATAAACAATGCTCCCGTCAACGGGAGCAATTATGAACCTTAAACGTGCAACGATCAGCACATTTTATCATATAAAAACGCTAGCGAACCATCAGTCCGACAGACTTTGTGTCTCACTGAAAACCAGCTCCTGGGAAGTTCACATAGGCGCTTGGGGTTCTAACCTACCCTTTTCCCCTTACACAAACCTGAGCATTTCAGATCACATGGTAGTGATGTCCAGGAGTTTCATATCCACAGTAATCAAAGTCGATTCTATGATAAAATTTTCAAAGTTTTGAGAATGATACTTTTCAAAGTAGAATCAGTAGTTCAAGCAGTGTAAACTTTAAGTGAAAAGCTAACTAGAAATGAAACACAACCAAAACTTTTAAGAAAAACTATACTTACAAAACAGTGACCAAATACCTATAAACGATTCATAAATACACGTCATTCAAGAGAATATGCGCACCTTAGTAATCGAGTATAATATAAGCTTCTTAACCTTCTGACCAATAGACATTGTTAATTTATTTTTATTAAGTGTTTGACCAAGAGACGTTGTTATTGTTTTTAGCTAAAGTGCTTTCTTTATCATCCCTTCTCACCTGACGTAGATCGATTCCGAATCTGACCTATATTCCTGCACGCTAACAAAGGCGTGGCGTCATCTAAACGTGACAATATTATGTGAACTTTTTGGAAGGCTCTGTACAATAATTATAATTTTGAGATTTTAACTTTGTATCTTATTATAATTTTTAATTTTGATATCCGCTCTTATATGCTTTCGAGCACACAAAAGACTTTGTTTTGTTTCTGTAATAATTTAGAATTCTTTTAACACTAATTTTGTCTTTTAATTGCTGCTGTTTCATGTTTATTATTTTTATGTAGATTTTAATTCAGTTAATTTGTGTTCAAGCTTTGCTATTGCTTGTATTTTATATTTCATATTTAGTTGTTTTGTAATAAAATTTTGCTTTACCTGCTTTACAACATTTATATAGAAATTGCCTTATAATGAGAAATTTTTGGAAAGCTCTTCATAGTTATATTTTTTGGATTTTATCTTTAAGAGAGTTATTATTATAAAGATACAATTTTTGTGCTGAGCTTTGTATGCGGAAGGTTTTAAGTTTCTGTAATGATTTAGTTCTATTTTAATACTTATTGTGTTATTTTTATGTCTTATTTTAGCTGCTTTACGATAAGTTTTTCTTTACTACTTTAATTAAAAAACTCCCACATAATATGAATTTATAGGAAAGTTCTGTATAATTAAATTTTTGAGGTTTTAACTTTATATTTTATTATAATTTTTCAATTTGACACTGAGTTTTATATGCATTCGAGCTTTCAAAATTTATTGGTTTGTTTCTGTGAAAATTTAAGGTTCTTTTAGCACTAGCTGTGTCTTTTCACATGTATTTAGCCTTTACATAGAAATTGCCTATATGATACGAAATTTTTGGAAAGCTCTAATTGTATTTCTTGGATTTTAGCTTTTATCGCTTCGTGTTATTTTTAATGTTTGGTTTTATTTTTTTACCTCTTTAAATCAAAAATTGCCCATATTATGTGAAAGTTCTGTATATAATTATGCCTGAGCTTGATATCTTATTGTAATTTTTATATTGATGAGTCTCATACACATTACAGCATTCAAAACTTTGTCTTGTTTCTTTGATAACTTAGAATTCTTTCAACAATACCTGTGTCTTTTAACATATATATTAGCTGTTTGTTACTGTGTCATGTCTATCAGTTTTGCGCACATTTTATTTTAGTTGCTGTAATGAAATTTGCCTGTAATACTTTTACCTAGGAATTGCCTATATAAAGCGTACTTTTTGTATAATTACATTTTAAGTACCTAATTGTAATACTGAGTTTTGTATGCGGAAGGTTTTAAATTTCTATGATAGCTCAGTTTCTTTTAACATTTATTTTGTTTTTGTAATATTTTAATGTTTGGTTCTATTTTAGCTACTTTGTGATACATTTTTCTTTATTACTTTAAATCACAAATTATATCCTCATTATATTTACTTTGTATCTTATTACAATTTACCAATTTGATGCCGTGTATTATATGCATTTGCGCATTCAGAAGGGTTTGCTTGGTTTCTATGAAAATTTAGGATTCTTTTAATAATGATTATGTCTTTTGCTGCTATGTTATATATGTTAATTTTATGCAGTTTTTACTTTAGTTGGTTTGTACTAATAAACTTTTGCTGCCGCATTTAATATAGTATGGTATAGCATAGTGTAGTATAGAATAATATAGTATAGTATAGTATATAGTATAGTATAGTATAGTATAGAATTGTATAGTATATAGTATAGTATAGTATGGTATAGTATAAAATAGTATAGTATAGAATAGTATAGTATAGAATAGTATAGTATAGAATAGTATAGTATAGTATATAGTATAGTATAGTATAGAATATTATAGTATAGTATAGTTTAGTATAATATAGTATAGTATAGTATAGTAGGGTATAGTATAGTATTAGTAAAGTATCGTATATTATAGTATAGTACAGTACAGTATTGTATAGTATAGTATAGTATAGCATAATATAGTATAGTATAGTATATTACAGTATATTATGCGAACTTTTTGGAAAGTTCTGGATAAATATATATTTTAAATTTTACCTTTTGGAGTCTTATTATAAATGTATTACTTTTTAACCGAGTCTTGTATGCAAAAGTTTTTTTCTTCAAACGTCCGTAAATCCATCATTACTCGACTGTGTAGGCGGCAGTGAAGTTTCGTTTTTCCTCCGCCGGAGCTTTACTTTTCACTTTTCCGCCGGCGGAGGTAAAAGTGTTATCATAGCAACATAGATACAATACAAACAAACATCAAAATAAGCGTCAACAACTCAAGAGTTATTAAACTAAAATTTGTATTTATCACTCAATTTGTGACTGCATTTCTAAAAATCACTAATTTAGGAACAAATTGGTTATTATTTAATCGAACTTACTCAATAACTGCTTATCAATACGGAATTAAAACGCAATCGGAGACGCATCTTAAAAAAATAATTATTGTTGACAGTGTCCACTGACAGCTTTATGTTACATTATATTCACCGACACCGGTCTAAGCAAGGCCACCTACGACCGTGGTCTAAGCCGCCTTGCGAACCCATTTATCTTTAATAATAATTAGATATTATTACTATTAAAAAGAGATGTTTTTGCATTAATTTGTCGACATTTGAAGAAAAAACAGCATATTTTATTTGGAGGAAAAGTTACTTTTCATGGCTTGCTCTCTATTACCAGCCTCACTCCGTTCGGCTGTTAAACACGAGCGCGCCATGAAAAGTATTACTTTTCCTCCATATAAAATAATATACTATTCTGTCTCTGTGATAATTTAGTTTTTTTGGGTGTGTTGTTTTATTTTGGCTGCTTTGTGGTATTTTTTTCTTTACACCTAAAAATTAGAAATTGCTAATTTAATGTGTGCTTTCTGGAAAACTCTATATAATTATATTTGTCAGATTTTAACTTTAATTCTTATTATAATTTATCATTCTGATTCAATCTTATATGCATTCAGCATTCAGAGGGTTTATTTTTTTCTTTGATAATTTAAGACTATTTTAACACTATTTGTGTCTTTTCACTTGTATATTTAATGTTTGCTGCTGTGTCATGTTTGGTATTATTATGTATTTTTTTATTTTTGTTTTATTGTGTTCAAATTTTGCTCGTGTATGTAGTTTTTATTTTAGTTACTTTGTAATAAATCTTTGTTGTGTTACTTTTATCTAGAAACCGCTTATATGACGCGAACTTTTTAGAAAGTTCTGTTTTTGAGTATTATTATTAAGTATAAAATTTTTATACCAAAGTTTGTAAGCGAAATGTTCTAAGTTTCTCTGATAATTTAGTTTCTATTAACACTTGTTGCACCTTTTTCTATTATTTTAATGTTTGAGTTTATTTTAGCCGATTTGGAGTAAATTTTTCTTCTCTACTTTAAATCAAAAATTGCCCTTATGATGAGCACTTTTGGAAAGCTCTGTATAATTATATTTTTGGTATTTTATTATAATTTGGCATTTTGATATTGAGTCTTGTATGAATTCAAGCATTCAAAAGGTTTGTTTAGTTTCTGTGATAATTTAAGATTTTTTAACATTATTGGTGTCTTTTAGCGTGCATATTAGCTGTTTGTTGCTTTGTCGTGTTTATTATTTTTATGTAATTTTTATTTTAGTTTTTTTTATGTGAAAATTTTGCTTTTGTATGTAATTTTTTGTTTAATTGCTTTATTATCAAGTTTTGCTGTACTACTTTTACAGAAATTACGCATATGATGTTATCTTTTTGGAAAGCTCTGCTTAATTATATTTTTACCATTTTAGTTTTCGAGCTATATATAGCTTTTATACCGAGCTTTATATGCGAAAGGGATAAATTTTTTATGATAATTTAGTTTCTTTTAACCCCTATTGTGCTTTTTTGAAATATTTTACTTTTTGCTTTTATTTTAGTTGCTTCGTTATAAATTTTTCTTTATTACATTGAATCAAAAATTATGTGAACTAATTGAAAAGCTATTTATATTATTTATTATTATGATATTTCTGGTGTTTCAGCTTGATATCTCAATTGGCTACATGATGCCAACTTTCTGAAAAGCTCAGCACAATTATATTTTTTTATTTGTTATTATAATTTATCATTTTTATACCTAGATTTGTGTGTTCGAAAAGATTTATGCTTCTGTAATAATTTAGTTTCTTTTGATATATTTTATATTATAGCCAATTGAGGCAATGTCATGTTTATTATTTACATGCAGTTTTTAGTCGTTTTGTAAAAAAGAATTGCTATAGCGTGTCTTTGACATGCGCCATTTTAATATTGTGTTTATTTAATTGCTTTGCGATACATTTCTCTTTATTCCTTTGAGATAACTTTTTGGAAAGATCTATCTAATTATATTACTTAGATTTTATCTTTTTGTTCCTTATTATAATTTATCATCTTTACATCGGTCTTATTCATTTGAGGACTCTGTTATAATTCAGTTTATTTTAAAACCTATTGTGTCATTTGACATATATATTTACTTTCAGGCAGTTTTTATATTACTTACTTTCTAATAACATTTTGCTTTCTTACTTTAATGAAAAATTGTTCATATGACTTTTTGGAAAGATGTATCTAATTGTATTTCTTAGAATGTATCTTCTTATTTCACATTATAATTTATCATGTTTATATCCGATCTTACGCATTTGAAGGGGTTTGCTTTTCTGTGATATTTTAGTTTCTTTTAACACATATTGTGACTTTTAACGTATATATGCTTATTATTTTCAGGCAGTTTTTGATTTACTTACTTTTTAATAACATTTTGCTTTTCTTCTTTAATGCAGAAATTTGCCATATGACGTGAGCTTTATGGAAAGGTCTATTTAATTATTTTTCTTAGAATTTACATTTTTGTTTCTTATTATAATTTATCATTATGCATTCGAAGGGTTTTGCCTTTCTGTGATAATTTAATTTCTTTTAACACCTATTGGTCTTGTGACATGTACATTTGCGAATTGCTATTATGTCATGTTTATTATTTTCAGGCAGTCTTTAATTTATTTACTTTCTAATAACATCTTACTTTCCCATTTTAATGCAAAATTTTATGATGTGAAATCTTATTATTATATGTCTTAGAATTTATCTTTTTGTTTCTTATTATAGGTATATAGTTTATCATTTTTTTATCGGATCTTATGCATTCGAAAGGTTTTGCCTTTTTGTGATAATTTAATATCTTTAACACCTATTGTGCCTTTTGACATGGATATTTGGTGATTGCTGTTATGTCATGTCTATTTTATTTCTTTTTGTTTTACTCACTTTCTAATAATATTTTGTTTTTAATGCAAAAATTGGTCATATAATTGAACTTTTTGGAAAAATCTAATTGTTTCTTAGAATTTAACCATTTGTCTTTTATTATAATTTATCATTTTTATATCGGATCTTATGTATTCGAAAGATTTTACCTTTCTAGGATAACTTAGTTTCTTTTAACGGCGATTGTTAACATGTTTATCTGTCATGTTTATTTTATTATTTTTACGCAGTTTTTATTTTACTTACTTTCTAATATAATTTTACTTTCCTACTTCAATGCAAAATTTGATGATGTGATCTTTTTGAATAGATCTATCTAATCATAATTCTTAGCATTTATCTTTTTACCTCTTATTTTATATAATTTATCATTTTTATATCAAGTCTTATGTATTCAAAAGGTTTTACCTCTCTATGATAAATTAGATTCTTTTAACACCTTTTGTTGAGATGTTTATTTGCTGATTGCTGTTATGTCTTATTTATTTTATTATTTTCAGGCAGTTTTTATAAATTTATTCGCAGTTTTATGAATTTTTTGGACATACCTATCTAATTATATTCCTTAGACTTTATCTTTTTTGTTCTTATTATAATTTATCATTTTTATAGCCGTTGTTATCCATTCCAAATGTTTTGCCTTTTCACTTTCTATGATAATTTAGTTTCTTTTAGCACCTATTGTGTTTATCACAAGATTGCTGTTATGTTATGTTTATTATTTTCAGGCCGTTTTTTTTTTTGCTTTCTTTCTAATAATGTTTTGCTTTGCTACTTTAATGCAAAAATTGCTCCAGTGCTGTGAGCTTTTTGGACAGATCTATCCAATTTTATTTATAATTTTTTTCCATTTTCAAATTTTGTCTTATGCATTCGAAAGCTCTGCACAATTATATTTTTAAGCATTGTCAGTTGTTTATCTTCTGATTTGTATGCCGTTTCTATTTGCTTTCAAAATATATAGATATATTATGGGCGTCATAAACTCCTGCTCCAGCCCTGTACAATGATGCCACTTCAATCAATTAGGTGACAAAAGGCCCTGACTTTTAGTTAAGTCTATTTCTTCATTCACTATCACGTCCGGGATGTCAGCTGTCACTATCGGATCTTCTCGATGTGACAGGTATTTAAGGTTTTTGGCTGGTGTTGACTCTTTTGTGGTTCGCGAGCATCGTGCAAATCAAATATCGCTCGAAACGAAAACATATACTTTAAGACATATGAATTATTCTTGCGCAAGCATTATTGTAGAAAGGGAATTTTAGGCTTAGGAAAGCAAAGTCGTGGTTTAGGCACTAAGAATTTACACGATATGGAATCGCCCTATCACGTTATAAATATCTTACAGTTTTCGAGATATTCGCATTGAATAGTTTTACACTGCTGAATGAAGAAAACCGTGGCGAAATCAAATTTTAATTACCTACATCTATCTAATCAAGCCTGCCTCGGCTATCGTAACTCGGTCGAACTGTAACAAACTAAAATCCATTTTAATATCTATTCACTACAATGACAATGAAAGTTCTTTTCAAAGAAAGAATAACCTGGTTCCTTAATTCATTTTAAAAATGGTGAAAGACACCATTGTACCAACACACCCTATATAAATTGACGCGGTATCAATCAAAATCGACCCAACACTTGAACTTAAATGATCGTATTATGAAGGGGGCCTTTCCTTTTTCGCATCTGTGGGCGAGGCCTCTCATGTTATACGGACTGGAAATCATCAACGACGATCTACGTCCGACAAGCGGAGAAATATGCGTTTATGTACTTATATAATTTATTGTTGCGAAAATTCGATTCAATTCAATGATTTGGTCATAGTTATGATTGTCACTCGTTTAGTATTCAAACAAAAACACTAGGACGGATATATTCTGCTATAGAAGAATATGAATCACTTCCTTTAATTCTCCTTTTTAGTTGCATACGGGAAGGCAGGCAGTCAAAATAATGGGTCAGTACGCTCGACTGACCAGCCATCAACTGCCCTGCTGTTAAAGTAATCATTTCCCCACACCATGAGATATAGCCTCTTAACTTGTTGGTAAGTGATATCATTATATATTTTTTTAACATTTTACCAGTGTTGCATCTATAGGTTAGTCGACAGCATGATACAAATGTCAATTAATGGGTTTGTTCCATAGCTCGTAAGTTTTAATGTGTTTCATTTGCCAGTCCTAATACGGCTGCGCTCTCCAAAATAATTTGTTTGAAACAAACTGGCAGCACTGCCAGTAACTATATATTTTTTTTGGGTCCGTTAAGTTACGTTGACAGTGTTACTTTCCAATTATGAGTGTGTACGTGTATGCTTTGAAGCGTAAACTTTGAAATTAAAATCTCAACTAACCATCGAAGCTGTTAAGACTTAAGAAATATTATCTCTAATAAGAAAAATATTCCTCTACTTTAGAGAAGAAGCCGTTATATTTTTTATGTGAATATTACCTCTCTACACTCAAACGTTTTGAAAGTTATTCAGGAAATAAATTTCGAAATTTAGAGCAAACTTGTTCACTGAAAAACATCGGCTTATTTTCAACAAACCGGTAATCTCGGAATTTAAAAACAATCTGGCAATACTGTTGACATATTTTTATTGCCTCTAACATCAAAACTTTATTAATTATTTTCTAAGGCGATTAAGAACTTAAAGTTGAAATATAATTTTGATTAGAATTGGAATTGGATTTCGATGTAGATCGAATTTCAATTTCAATTTGAATCTGAACTTAAACCTAAAATTTTATGTTTTATCTGAATAAATATCTAAATGAAAATTTAAATATAAATCTAAATCTGAATCTGATTCTAAATTTGTATCTAAGTTTGAATTTGGATCTGAGTGTGAGCCTCAGCCTGAGTATGAGTCTTAGTTCGAGATTAAGCCTAATCCTAATCCTAATCCTAATCCTAATCCTATTCCTAAGCATAAGCATAAGCATAAGCATAAGCATAAGCATAAGCATAAGCCTAAGCCTAAGCCTAAGCCTAAGCCTAAGCCTAAGCCTAAGCCTAAGCCTAAGCCTAAGCCTAAGCCTAAGCCTAAGCCTAAGCCTAAGCCTAAGCCTAAGCCTAAGCCTAAGCCAAAACCTAAGCCAAAACCTAAGCCTAAGCCTAAACCTAAGCCTAAACCTAAACCTACGCCTAAATCTAAATCCAAACCCAAATCTAAATCTAAATCTAAATCTACATCTAAATCTAAATCTAAATCTAAATCTAAATCTAAATCTAAATCTAAATCTAAATCTAAATCTAAATCTAAATCTAAATC